>VZRO01003855.1:60868-162474 GCA_013397915.1 Daphoenositta chrysoptera | reverse complement strand
AAAAAAAACCTGTCCTACAAAGGCAATAGCAGGACTTCTCCTAGTCAGCTGACTCTGATATTTAGTTACGAGAGTATATCAGAGTCAGCTTACAAACCGATGGAAGAAATTAAGTTTATAAGCACAGGTTTTTAAATCTGGATGTGGTATTTGATTTGGAATAGATTCCTCATGTTTATGAAATTGAACATAATGAAATTTTTGCTTTAGAACCAATACTAATTTATTGAAAGAGAGGTCAGAAGCTTTCATGAACTTATCTCTCAGATTCTTCCAAACACAAGAAATAAAAGTAACAAAACCAGCAGTATAAAACAAGTGGACTGGGCATATAGATATGAGGCATGAAAGGAAAGAAGATTTAAAGAAACACTAGCACAATAAATATATTAATAGTGAATGCTGGTCAAATTTTACATTTCCATAATTTTAAAATCTGCAGACATCCTGCCACTTTTCCCTCATGGAGCTCACACTCTTACTCTCCAGCCTACTCTATATAATAATTTGTCCCGTAGGACAGCATAGTCTTTATATAAATACATAATTTATATTTCAATGGGAATGAGATTTATTTCAATTACAGTTCTGCTTTTATTATTAGCATACTTATTTATTGGATGCCAGTATTAAACAGAAGGTAGTAAAAATTGCATAACATTAAGTGATTCTATTTGAAGCCAATGTATTATGTGCTTGCCTTTATTTGAACACATCAAAATGGTGGTGACTGAGTAGTGATAAATAGCAATAAACTATAAACTTAAATTAAAACCTGTGGTGTTGTGAGTGAATGATCCTTTTACATAGCAGAGAAATGCTGAGATGGACTAAACTGTCTGCCTTGTTCATTTCAAAGATGCTAGTTGACTTAATACGCACAGGAAACCACTTTGAATTGTGTCCTTCTTTTTGTTTTAGAGTCAGAATTTTTGGATAAAAATGAGATGAAGCAGGTTCAGAGCAAGCTCTCATTTCTAAATTTTTACTTACAAGTCGTACAGACTCTATATAATTTAGGGAAAACAGATTTTTTGCATAGATGTGCTTAAGATGGATCACTCTATCATTTTCTATGACACCAAAACCCCACGTTTCTGGCCATGAAGAAGGTCAAGAAGGTGTTTTTCTGCCTAAAGAAGGCAGAATCCTCCATAGATGTTGTGGTGTGTTTGTTTGTTCTTATTGTTTTATCTGTATTGTCTTGTTAAATGGTTCAGTCCTGGTTCCCCCTACCCCAGTTGGTTCATGCCCTGGACTCTTTTCCCGCCTTCCCCCCTGTCAGTCATTTTGTCAGTTACCCCTAAACTGTCCCCAAGCTCTAGAAAGTTCTCCCCAGTTCGATCCCCCATTGGCTGTTACTATTGTTCCTCCGCCCGAGCCCTCTGTTATTGGTCACTGATATGTCTGTTAACCCTTGTACCCTCCCTGATTGGTTAATTTCTGTAACTGTTCCCTGTTACTCCCCTCTTAAAAGACCCTGTACAGCCCTCAGACCTTTGGATTCAGTCCCTGACTCTATCCCCTCAATAAACTCCGGAGATCCATACTGAGTTCCCGCCTCTTCACTTCGCCTTCCTCCTCCGGCGTGCCTCAGCCACTCTCAAGCGAGGCCCTATCCTCCCTGTCTGCCCATTGTGACAGGAGGCTCTGCAGCCCAAAGCTCCCCCAGGGGACTTCCCAACTCCTGGGTGGGACACTTGAGGGATTTCTCCCTCCACGATCCAGGCGAGGGCTGAACCCTTGAGACGCCACACTTAGACATAGACTTCTTATTCCATATATTCTTTATGAAAAGCCTAGGTCTGATACTGACTTTACCCACTATCCCTTGCTTGGGAGACCTAGAGCTTTGCAGACAAGCAGTTCTAACCAAGACCGGCATAAATACTTTTCATGATATTCTTACTGTTGATTATTTTTATAATTCAGGCTGTTCAGCTTCTGAAATTTTCTCATTTACTATGTGGAGTGTGATCTGGTCGCTAACAACAGATGGGTACCCTACCTGATGCCTGCTTCTCGCAGCCTTGCAGCATGTGCTGAGCAGTGCATTGCAATCAGTCAGGAATACTTAGCTGAAGTGTTTTCTTTTCCAAAGCACTTAACTTTTTCTCTCTCTCATACCTCCCCTCCATTTTCCCTTAACATACCTGTCCTCCATCTTTATGCTGTGCAGGTTTTTTACTATCATTGCCCAGATATTGTTTAAATGGATTCAGCAAGCCGCTGTTTCCATGGGGTTACCTTTGTTCCCTCTGCTGACACCTTTTCTACATGAACAGCACACTGCATTACTGCTGCCACTGCTTGAGTCTGAGAAACAATTTCACAGTGGGGATTTGCTTCTTTTTCTCTCCACCCTACTTGACAGTGATGCATGAGGAGTCTACTGTGAGAAGTGCTGGCCTTCTCCCTCTCCCCACTGACACAGCCATTACTTCTAGCTTTGTCACAGCTTATAGAAGATCACACCAGAGCTGAGGATTTTGCCTTGGTTACCGCTGTTTCTCTCTGATACTCTGCTCTAAGTGGAATCATTGAACCCTATTTTCCTATGGTAGCATCATGCCTTTCTTTCAATTTTCTGGTAAATAACTAGTCCATCTTCTGCTTGGATGGGTACATACATGAGGTCTAAATAAAGAGAAATGGAGGAAGGGCACAAATACAAGCATCTTACGCTGACAACCGGAGAACAGCCTGTTCTTCAAATGTCTTGTCTATCTTAAGCAAGATTCTGCCTTAAGTTCTGGCTAAGCAGGAAATAGGTGTTTTGTCTGCTGGAAATAGTAATCATGAAGTTTTTGTGGGAGTATGGGCAAAGATCTCTGAGGTTACGATTGTCCATTTAAAGGTAATGCCGAGCCAGGAGAGGATTGCCAAAGACATTAGGGTAATAAAATCAGGGGGAAAGAAAATAAACTTCCAAAATGTGGGACTGGGAAAATGCCTGCTCTTGCTGGCTGTCTCATGTCTTCTGTCTGACGCTGAACAAGTCACCCACTAAGAAATCAACTACAATAGCGGCAATGAATATTTCACCACATGGGAAAAAACTTGGAGCGGAAAGTGCAGGATACTATGTATCTATGATTCATTGCTGATAGAAAATTTTCTACAAAAATTCTTTCCAATGTAGATGTAGATTTCAAATGAAAATCCTTCATTTAGATACAAAATCATGCATTCCAAAGAAACTTATCTGTACTTTTTTAGTAAAATGGAAAGTCTAGACAGCCTTGTTTTCATCACAAAAACTCATGTTATCAATAAAAAAAGTAAAAATAAATATTTTAGATGAAATAAATGTCTTCTCTTAGTACTCACTTTTGGTCCAGATCTCATTATTTTTCTCTCCCTGCCCTCATTTTTATCCATTCCTCCTTCTCCTTTATTTTTGATCTCTAGGTTCAAGGCCTCCTGACTACCCCTGGATGCAGAAGAAGACTTCCCATCTTTCACAAATGAATAAGAAAAAGAATGGATAATGAATATGAGGGTGACATTTTTATAGAAAAAGAGATGAGAGTGCACTTACTGTCTTCAGCACATGGGAATTTTGCTTTGATTTGTAGTTTCCCACAGGTATACCATATCTAAGCATATCAAGTGAGATATGCTTAATTTCAGACAGAAAAGCTACATTATAATTAAGGAGATTCTGTGCAAAAAGGATGGTGAAAGATGATAGATGAATAACAACTAAGTTTATGTGTCTTAACTCCCTTAAACTCCCTTATAATCTATCTGTGAGTTAAATACACGTTTAGGTTTAGGCAGAGAGATACCACGATTTTGCCTTCACTGCTTGTTTAACCTTTGACCTTTCATAATGGACTTGATGGAGAAAACAGAGTACATCAGGAGAAAAAAGTTATTCTATATTTAAATACATCCAGGATCAAAATAAAATACCAGCTGGTATTTTCATTGTCAGAGAAATACCATTTTATTTTTTCTCCAAGCATCTGCTGCATCAGCAAACAGAACTGCAGTTCTACAGTTTAGCTGCAGGTAAATGCCAAATAATTTCTTTATTCTGGAGACATGAATATTAATATCACTATATAAATGAAAACACAGCAAACAAGAAGCGGAGTCCTGACTAGAGCCCAAGCTTTGACAGCCTTTGGGTAGCATACTTAGTCCAGGGCACTCAGTCACATATTTCAGTTTTAACTATTTTATTTCTCTATTAAGGTGAGATAAACCTTGGTGTCTCAAAGAGATTGGATTTTTTTATTATAATTATGGGCCAGAGAGCACTGACTGAAAGGAAGCAGCTTTGGCAAACACAGAACATATCAGAGGATTTAAGGGATTAGCAATCCACAGACAAGATATTTCTTGAAACATATGAAACATTGGCTGAAGAACAGTGAAAGGAATCATCTGGAAATATTTCCTACTGGAAAAGAAAAAAATACATGTGTGGAAATATTGCCTTAAACAAGACCAAGCAGTTTATGTGGTGCAGAAATCTGAGGCAATCTTTACTCAAAACATCTGTACCCCTATGCCCCATACAACACAGGCTAAAAATATGACAAAATCTCTTTTGCTTTCTCCCTCTCCTTTAAAACAAATAAGCAAACAGGCCCATCTGCTGCCTTTTGTTGATGTTGAAGAACACTTAAGGCAGCTGAGAGTGAAATATTTGCTTTCATTGTTGGGTAGAATGCTATCCACATATTTACTGTATAGTTAAAATTAAACACAAGAACGCAAAAGGAGTCCTAGCCAGCCTGAATTTCATCTGCATAAGAGTGTGTAAAAGTGGTGCTTGAAAGTGCGGTTCTCTGGGGAGGGTGAAACTGAAAAGTTATCCCCGAATATAAGTGAATAGGTTTACTGTACCAATCAAGCATGCTGGCAACAAGGACCACCTACCAGAATAATCTCTCTCTCTGAGGCTCTCTTAAGGAACTAAATCACCTGCTTAAAGTTTTATTTAAGTGAAATGGTGCAGAAAAGCAAACACAGCGTAACTTGTCGGCAGGTCCTGAAGGGAAGGTCAATTTGTTACTTGCCCAACTCACCAGACTATGAGCACTACCTTTTCACCTAGTCTGAATGACTGAAGTTTGTGTTGACTAGTGATTCTTCCCTCCCACACATATGCACACAGAGTGGCTTATAAGGCATGTCAAAAGACATATTTAGCATGGAAGAACAGGCATGGTTGTGACATCTACCTATGCACCTCTAGCCCTTAAAGTGAAGCACAAGTATTCTCATATTTTTGTAATTTCATTTGGTGGTATCCTGAATGAACTTTATATGAACACTGTTTTAAGATAATTGTACTCGTTATAGTTTATGTGTTTATGTGTTTATGTACTCCTGTTAGCAGTTTAGCACAGCCAGATACAGATACATAATATAAAATAGTTTCAGTATTGAAAAGTCAAGCAGGATATTGATAAAAAGTACAATTAGTTTCATTTTGCAGGTAGAAAACTGCAGATTTAAACTTTAGTGTCTCACCTCGATCAACATAACAAGTTGTAACCCTGCTAGGACATACTCATTTTTTGTTCCATTCTAATACCATGCAGAAAGATTTTTCTCTGTCTACATTGTGACTGTTGTAGAAAAATAGCTGACTTTAGGCAATAATCTGAGACAGCGAAAAAGTCAGCAGTTGCTCAGAAATTTTTAAAAGAATGTGAACAATTTCTTTTTATTCTGGTGTATGGATTCACAGCTTGAGATATTTTGAGTGCAGAATCCCTGTACTGTGTCTTAAAGTTTCACAATCCTTATTCCATGTCCTCAGATGGAAAATTTTTTGTACCACTTGGCACCTACATTAAAAGCTCACTGAAGAAAGGCTTCAAGCAGTGCATTATGTCTTGTACAGCCTTCCTTACAACTACTCACTTAGTTCTGAGCACCAGATTTTGTCATTTTCATTCACAGTAAATTTTCCCTTTACTGTATGAATTGCTCCATTGGTTTTACAGGCTTTGAAGTAAAAGATGGAAAGTAATAGAATTAAGTTTAGTATCTTCTGGGCTGCACTAATTCCTGGAATGATGACGATACCATTTTTGTCGTCTCCCTCCACCATTCTCTGTCTGGGTCAAAGCAGAGAGCCATAAGAGAATAAAAAAGCTATTTCTCCACCACGCCCCCAGAATTTATTTATCAATATGGTGATATCTGAGGCATGTATAGGTCTTGATTGATTTTTTCTGTATATTGGGACCCATGTTTAGGAGCATTAATTAGTCAGGAAAGGAAGGAATTGAAGTCAAGGTAGTCTTTTGCCTAAAATATGTTGCCTTCTATGTCACAGAGACAGGTAGAATGTAAGATGCTTATTTTTTAATGAGATTTTTAAAAAGCCATCCCTGTTTTCTTTGCACTTTTTCCCCACTTAATTTTCCCTCAAAATGTAACAAAACAAATATGCAACCTCCATTAAAGTTGCATTTACTGACTGAAATGAATGCAACATTGTGCTGTAACATGTTATTACATGGATCTCTGGGTGACCACAGTAGAACTGCAGTGTAACAACAAATTAAAACTAAATCCTGTATAAAATCAAAAATAAATTTTAAAAAAGGGGAAAAAAAGAAAACTAGGTCAGATAATCAGCTATAACAAGGCTTTTAGCATTGTACGGCTATGTTGTTTATCTAAAAATAATTGTACACTGTCAAACACACTTAACCTCTGAATGTACTCAAAAGGCTACTGTGATGTTTTTAAGTTCCCATTTTTAAAATGTAAATTCCTTAATTCGTTGATGACTTGAAGTTTATAGTTCATGCCAGGAAGGCAGATCTTTACCTAAGAGAAAGAAAACTACATGCAGGATACCCAAATATGTGAGTGGACACGTATATATCAGGCTGGAGAAAAAAATAAAATAATTCGTCCAGCCTTGACTAAAACTGCATAGTACTGCCTCTTTAATAATTAGGGAAATTGTTCCTGGAGTAACTCAGTGACCTGGGATAGTTTGTAGGCAATAATCTTCAGAAAACAAGTAGCAATATTTCTTCTTTTCCAAAAGAGTCCAGCATCTACTCAAAAAAATTTTGGTGTCATTAATTTGAAAAGTGTAAAACGACAACCAAGCCTCCTTTTTTTGGATGAATGAGTCCCGAGGTGTTTTGAAGCCCAGTGAATGACAACTACATCAAAATAAAAGAAAATGTTTTCTGAAGTAGAAATTATCCAGAAATTTTGGCTGTGTCAGAGGAAGATGAGAGTGCTCAGGGCTCAGGAAAATCCACCCTTTTCTTTGACTTGCTGATGTCTCGGTAGTTCAAATTTACTGTATGAAGTCATGGGTGATACTTATCACATCTATTTTATAGTTTTACTGTTCGCAAAGTAAGAGAAAATTCTAAATAAGTGTTCCAGTTTCTATTTTTTAAAATTTATTATCTAGGGTAACCTTTACAATTACAAGGCTTCTGCCTCAGACATCTGCTGGATCAATGACCATTAAGGTGACAGAAAAGGAAAATTTCCTGTCTATATTCCCTACACACAAAGTAATACAGCTGATGGCACAAAAGATATGCACTATAAAATTCTTAGGGCCCCTAGATGGCAGTCAGTAGAGAGATTAGAAATTACTTGTTCCTTCTTCTTCAGAAAATGAGTAACAGGAACACCTCTGTGAGTTCCTCTTGGGACACTGTGATAGTGATTCCTCAAATCCATGTCTTCAGTCTAGCTTATTTCCTTCTTTATTGTGTATTTTTTGTGAATTCCTGCCTGGTGCTACCACTATTGTAATTTCTATAAGCCTGCATGCAAGCATTTATGTTTACTGCTATACCAGAATGTACAGTTGTAAATGCAGCAATTGCAGCAGAGGAAATTGAGGGACTCAAAGGAATTGATGCTGCACAGGACTGTTCATATTTGCTATGCTCTGCAAAATGTGGCTCACACAGTAGACGTGCTCTGGAGTGCAGACAGCGGATTTATGTGAACTTTCTGGTGATATCCTTCTGTCAAGGATGAGTTCTGGGCCTGCTGAAATGCCCAAGACACTGGGACTCTGACAGAACCACACCAGCTGCCCTTCCCTCCATCACACCCCTCAGACATCGCTAATGCTTAGTCTCTTTACTCTAAATCCCTCTTTCTGAATAAGTGTGGAAATAATTTCAAGTCCTCTACTTTCTTATCAGTCAGAAATATGATTTCCCACCTTAATTATGCATAACCAAAAAGCATGATTTTTAGGGCCACTGTAAGAAGAAATGCAGAGTCCAGTGATCTTTACTCACTCTGACTCCTGTGCATAAAGAAATTTCTTTGTCCTGTAAAACTTAATTTTTTAAATTGGATTGTATTATAAAGCATTTTAGAGTATAGGAGCTCATGCCTCTTTCTTATGTCATTTATATGAAATGAGCTCTTGTGATCAAGTTCTAGCTTCTACTAAGCATAAAATGTGATTCAATACTGAAACTGAGAAAAAGCAATTTAATTTTCAGTGTCTTTGAAAAAGCAGAACAAGATCAGTGTGTTCTGTGAGTTATCAGAAAAGCAGGCCTTTAAATTAGTATCTTTGGTTGGGATCTGAAAAGATTTGTTAGTTTTCATTAAAATCAGTGTGACTCCTTTGTTTAACTTTTGGCCTGTTGGGCTGAATGCCTTACATTATGCCTGAGTACCCTTGAGCCAGATTCCAAGGTCCTTATCAAAGATCCAGCTCAAAAATATTTTAATCAATTGCATGCGTCTACATTGCAACGGTGGAAATTTGTGAGTGTTAAGACCAAGTGAAAATGGAAGGAATTTAAGCAGCTGGGTTCAGTCTTGCTCCCATGCTGAAATAATTGTTTCATCTGTGACGAAGACTGAGTAACTGTTAGAAACTAACAGCTTATAGCAAAACGACTGCTACAGCTAAAGGCAGAAATGGTGGATTCTCTGTAACAAGTGAAAGAAAATAGTATGTCGTGGGTTGGAGCTGAAGTTAATTGGCAGTCTCTCGATCCAATGGCGCTTCTCCAATTTTGCATATTTAAACCTGCTGGAGGTGCAGGAACAGCCTCTTTGAATTCAGTGGGCAGCTGGAGAAGGGAAGGGGAGGGGGACAGCTCCGGGCCCGGCCCTGGGGGAGCCGGGCCGAGTTCCCCTCCCCCAAATGCCAGGGCAAGGGGTCCCTGGCACGCACTGGGGCCCCCCTCCCAAAAGCTGCAGGTAGCCAAAGAGCAATGGGGGGGCTGCAAGGCCGAGATCATTGGAGCAGCTCCCAAAATCGGGGAGGGGTTTCCCCTTCCCCCACTCCACAGGGCCCCCTGCAGGCCTGGAAAAAACGATTTTCAGTTTTTCAGACCGAAGAAACTATTAAGCAACTGGCAGCATCGAAGGAGAAGAACTTTTCCTTCAACATGTTTCCTGTTCACCATGGAGTTAAAGTCGGAGGAAGAAGTAGAAAGAAAGTCAGGCGGGATGGAACGGAAGATGGCGGCGGAAGGAAGAGAGCGGAGTCATGAGGGGCACGAAGCTTAAACCAATCCTTTTGCAAAAACGTGGTACAGAACTGTAATACCATAAACTGTTATTTAATCCATTTAAAGGACATGGCAGGGAATTGAGAACACCCCATGTTTGGATGTTCAGTGTGATGGACTGTCTCTGACTGGACAGACTAGTGCTGTGGCAGTTTAGAAACCATGCGGAAGCAGAGAGGAGACCTCTTTCTTTTCCCTTGAGTTTGGAAAGACTTTTAAAGAACTCTGATATTGACCAGAAATTCCACCTTTGTAACCCTCCTCTCTCTCTCTTCTGAGAAGCCTGTGAGGAGGCTGCATGCCCCGGAGTGATAGGGGCTGGGAGAGGGGTGGTGCTGGCAAAGAAAGGAATGTGGTTTCTTTTTCTTTTTACTTTCTTAGTGTTCCTTTTCTTTTAATCTTACCTAGTAACAATAAACTATCTTTATACTCTTTGAAGTTTTTGAGCCTTCTTTGTATGTTTCTCCTAATTCATATCTCACAAAAACAAGTAAGTGAACTAAACCACAACACGGATTGGTGTTTTCTGCTTGGTCACTGAATCTAATCCGTTACATAGTAGTATTCGGTTCTCCTGCTTAACCAACTAAATTTAGTTTACTTGCTGTAAGAGAGTATCTAACATTTTCCTAAGCAAATTTTCTTTTGAGTGCATCTTTGTGCACTGCTTTTGTTATCTGATATACAAGTAAAAATCATTTTTAGGGTTAATTCAAATGGAGCTCTCTGTGGTCCATACTTGGGCAGAAACAATGACCTTCATGTACACTTCGAACACATCAGACGCTTAAATGGCATGATGAAATAAGACAATTTTCTGAAGAAAGGTTTAGCTTTTGACAGTTTTTCAGAAGATCTTTTTACCAATCAGGTGAAAAAAAAGCTATACTATAATTTTTGTTTTTCCCATATAAATCTGTATGATTTCTATTACAAAGTCTACAGAGCAAATGGTGTGGCTATTAGATTGCCAGTTCTGGCCTGAAGAGGTCCATTTTCACATCCCTAAGCACCCTTATATTTTCACTGCTTCTCTAGGCAGGACTCTCTTAATAAACTATCATGGGTTATTTCATTTTATTGTCATCTATTGATTTGACTTGGAATTAAATAACTTACAAACCTTGGCTTTGGTTTTTCTGGAAGAGCTCCACCTCCTGTCAGCCATCTTGCCAGGCATCTAATCTGAAATGACTAATTTAGGTCTGTGTTCCTTCTAGTCTACTGAGAGAGAGAAGAAAGCATTTCCAGAAGCTTTTATCAAAAACTATATATTTAGAGTAGTGAAAATAAACTTTTCTCTGGAAGAATGTATTTCTATCTTGATGTGCTACAGAGAGAGGCTAAATTATTAGCTTAGACTCAGTGGTTAAGTGTTCAACAATTAGATATGTGTGATGAATCAAACCAACTCTGTCCAAATATCCATTTGTAAAAAAGAAACGGTACCTAAAAATCTCACTAAACATTTAAGATTCATCTCTCTCTAATTAAAACATTTCTTGTGAGGGTCTCATGCAGAAGATTAAATTTTTGAGATATACCAGAAAAAGGAAAAGCATTTTTTCATGGTTGAAAGCTTGATCACCTGGTCACTTCTTGGAATACTTCATTCTTCTTTCATGGCAGGCATAATCACATTGAAATAGCATAACAGTGTTGACATTTAGTGACCTATTTGGCTGTCTCTTCTGGCTTAACAAAAAAGCTTTCTTTTATATTTGTATCTGAAAGACTGTTTACCCCATGTTAAAATTCATAATGGTTTTCTATGTCATGCTGAAAGCTACATATTAATAAAATGTTATTAGTAGCTAAAGTAACAAAATGTGTGATTAAAGAGTCTAATGGAAGAGTTATTATCTATGCACTTCTTTTCTTAAACCTCAAGGGCCATAGTAAAAGCAAAATCTATTTCCAATATTTCAAAATTATTTTCCAGACCTAGTGGAATGAAGTAACACTTACAAAATGGTTGGGGTTGGAAGGGACCTCTGAGATTATATAGCTCAGCCCCCCTCAGAAACTAGGTTCACCCAGAGCAGGATCACCAGAGAATGAGACTCTACAACCTCTCTGAATAGCCTGTTCCAATGTTCTCCAGTCACCCTCACAGTAAAGAAGATTTTCCTCATATTCACATGGAACTTCCTGTTTCTGTTTGTACCCACTGCCCCTTATCCTGTCACTGGGAACCAATGAAAAGAGTCTGGCCTCATCCTCTTGACACCCTCTTTTAAATATTTGTATACAATGATGAGGCCCCCTCTCAATCTTCTCCAGGCTAAACAGCCCCAGCTCCCTCAACCTTCCCTCATAAGAAAGAGAGGTGCTCCAAAGCCTCATCATCTTCATAACCCTAAAATGCACCCACTCTAGTACATCATTGTCTTTCTTGTACTGAGGAGCTCAGAGTTGGACACAGCATTCCAGGTGTGCCCTCACCAGGGCTGAGTAGAAGGTCAGGATCATCTCCCTCGACCTGCTGTCGATGCTCTGCCCAATGCACACCAGGAAACCATTGGCCTCCTTGGCCACAAGGGCACTGCAGGCTCATGGTTTACTTGTGCACGAGAATCCCCAGGTCCTTCTCCGCAGAGCTGCTTTCTAGCAGGTCATCCCCCAGCCTGTACTAATGCCTGGGGTTATTCGTCCCCAGGTGCAGCACCCTTTTGTTGAACTACATTGGGTTCCTCTCTGCCCAACTCTCCAACCTGTCTGGGTCTCCCTGAACAGCAGCACAGCCTTTGGGTATATCAGCCATTCCTCCAGTTTTGGATAATCAGCCAACTTGCTGAGGGAGCACTCCGTCCCTTCATCAAGGTCACTGAGGTTGAACAAGATACAGTACTGACCCCTGAGGACACTGCTGGATACAGACCTACAGCTACACCCTCTGCCAGGGATCCCAACCCTCCAAGCTCTGCCACTGAGCCAGTTCTCAATCCATGCCACTGTCCACTCATCCAGCTCACTCTTCCTGAGCTTACCTATAAGGATGTTATGGGAGAGTGTCAAAAGCTTTTTGAAGCCAAGGGAGACAACATCCACTGCTCTTCCCTCATCTACCTGGTCAGTCATGCCATGGTACAAGGCTGTCAGACTGGTCAAGCATGATTTCACCCTGATAAATCCATACTGACTACTCCTGATAACATTCTTTTGCTCCCTGTGCTTAGAGATGATATCCAGAATGAGCTGTTGGACCACCTTTCCAGAGTTGGAGGTAAGGCTGACTGGCCAGTTGTTTTCTGGGTCCTCCATGTTGGCCTTTTTGAAGGCTGGAATGATATTGGCTTTCCTCCACACACACCTCTCCTGTTCTCTATGACTTTTCAAAGACTATGGAGATCAGCTTAGCAATATCATTTGCCAGGTCCCTCAGCACTCATGGGTGTATCTCATCGGGGCCTATGGCTTTGTGCATGTCAAATTTGCCTAAATGATTTCTAACCTGATATTCCTTGACCAAGGGAAAATCTTCCTTTCTCCAGTCCTTCTCTTGATTCCGGGGACTGGAATTTCTGAAGACTGATTTTAGCAGTAAAGACAGAAGCAAAAAAGGCATTCGGTAACTGTGTCTTCTCTGCATCCTCCATCAACTGGGCACCCACCTGACTCTAAAACAGATAGGATGTACTGTAGGTGAAATGATACATTTGCTGCCACACATTCCAATGTTGTGAATAGTAATAAAGCTTTTAAGCACTGATTACAGAACTAGTACGGATAGTGAAAGCAAGGTGGGCACTCAGTCTGCTGAAAACTTATATAGCAACTGTTATCCTTAATAACCAAGGATTTTTTTTTCAATTTTTAGGGGTTGGATAAGGTCACATCTTAGTACTCCTACTTGTAATGTTTCATGTTGCAGTACAGTACATTGAAATTATGGGATTTTTTCTCACAACACAACAAAAGAGAACAAAACCTATTCCACCTACATAAGTTTGTCACCCATTATAAAGGGAAAAAATATTGAATGTTTTGAGATTAAATTTTTGACAGGTTCTTAAATTAGATGTAATGAAATAAAATTTGAATAAAAAGATGAAGCTTCAACAAAGTAGTCTATGTTTTTGACTGATTATAAAACTTGATTATAAACTAAACAAAAAGAAATTAAATTTAAAGTTTTCATTATTAGGCCAAGTAAGCTATCTCCCTTTCAACTAAACATTAAATATAGGGCTAGAAGACTTGGACATCTAGTCCCTCATATAGTGACCATGTGACAAACAAAGTTATTTTCATTAAATTAGGTTGCCCAGAGAAGTTATGAATGCCCCATCCCTGGAAGTGTTTAGGGCCATCCTCTTTTATCTTTATTCTTCCTTCATAATTTTGAACTGCCTACAGCAACATTGATGGTCATATCCAATTCTCTTACAAGATTAAATACAAAATTTTCGAAATTATCCTTTCGATATTTACTGTTGTTCTTATTAATATCAGTACCTCCCAGCTGCTTTTTTTTCTTCCTCAATAGTATTGCTGGTATTTACTTCTAGATTCACATTTATCTGCGTTTTCTTTTTCTTGCTAGAACTCAAAGTAGATAGTACACGAACTTCTCACAACTTCTTTCTCTCCATTCCTTAGGTTAAAGTTCTTCTTATCTCAATTTCCCAAACACTGGTTCAGAAACCTCAATTTCATTGTAGCAGTTGTGCATCCTCAAAGCACCCTCACCACCACCTACCCAGGAGACCCATTGCAAAGGAAATCTATATTCTGTTTCAAAAGTATAGTAATGATACAAGCAGCAGCTTTTCTATTTAGGAAGTAGATCTGAGATCAAATTCTTCTCTTAAAGCATCCCCAGTCTAGGGTAGGAAAAACAGCAACTCAGTGTTAAATATGTTGAAGAAGTTTAGGTTGCTCCAGAAATGGAGGATGGAAACCTACAGGGTTTCACCATAAGAATCCTTATAGACTCGTACAAATAAAGACAGGAGCTTTCAGAGTGTGAAAATTAGGGATTTTAATGTTTTAACTGACATTTTGTTTCTCCAAACTTGCTCTCTTTACATGTTTAAGGTAAACTAGATTTTCTGAGCTGATAAGGTTCTCTGAATTCTCACTGGTCTGCAAGAATTTCCAGTTTTGTTTCTCTGTGTAAGTACAAGCCTTCTTTTCATGTCACAGAAACTGAATCAGCACCGGAGAAAGAATATTATTTATCAATCCAGAAATAGTTATAAAGACCAGAAATAGATTCAACTGTCCAATGGAACACAAAGTCATGCAGATGCAAAAGCAAGGCAGCTGTGACTGCTGGAGCAGATTGTGCTGGCAAGAAAATCACTGATACAAAACCAAAGGGCAGTCAGTGGAGGAGTTTTGATTGAATATCTGTTTGGTAATTTTGAATTGGTGCTTAGATTTTGCGATAGATAACAATATGCTGAAGGTGGATCAGAACTGTATTGCTATCCTGCTGTCTTCTAGAGCAGACAATAATCTTAATTAATTAATACCAATCTACTTTTAATAGAGTGTTTCTGAGCCACATTTCAGTAACAAATGTTACACACCAGAAGATAAAACATAGCCCTATCTGATATATTTGGAGCCTCAGCTGTACATATTTGACCCTTATTTTACACAGTTGTGGCTCATTGATTCTTTCTTTTAAACTCCTGGACTGAGCACTCAGCAATCATTGGACCACCCATACATCTTCTGAGCTGATTTAGTCTATGAACTGTAACCCTGCTACAGGGCTGTAATGTTTCTGGCACCTACAATGCTGGCTGCTTGTCATTATGACATATAACCTAGAAGATGTACTTAAGAACAAATAACCTCAGAAGTGTTAACATGCCATCAGTCTTTTCAGCTAAAACAAAGAGAGGGCTTCGGACTATCCAAAAATGAATAAATGAGCAAATTCACATACTATCCCAGTAGCCACCAAAGTTCAGGTTTGGAACCAAAAGTGTCAGAGAAAGAAAGAAACTTAAAAAAGATCTTAATGTCTGAAAAAAACCATTCATTTTATCTGATGAAAAGCTTCAAAGTTACACAAGCCATTTTTCTTGCTTTACTTGAAAGATATGTATTCTTTTACATATGATGTCTGCAATTGCGGCATGAATCTGATGATGGACAAGCTTAAATTATAAGTATTTTCCTTTCCCAAGGTTTATTAGAAGTGCCAATATGAACATAGGCTGTTTGAAATAGAGCATCCTAATTTAATGTAATAGAGCTTTCTAAAAGGTCAGGAAGAACACTTTACACTGAAAATTAAAATATAGATAGCACTAGAGATGGAGTTTCTGTTTATCCCACTTCAGTCCTGTTCTTAATAAAATCGCATTGCATTTTTTATAATACATCAAAAAGTCAACATGAAACAGTTCACACGGTACTAAATATATCAACAATGTAAAGCTGGGTCAGATAATGGCAGAATTAAACAAAGACGAAAGGTAACAATACTGGCTTCAATTAATGTAGCGAATTAATGAATGATCTCTATTACTCCACTCATGTTCATTAAACAAGTATAATAGGCTTCTGAATTGTCCATATGAACTCAGAGAGTCAATTTAATCAAAATTACCTATGCTTACTGTCAATCCCTTGCTGATTATTCATCATCAGAGGCATACATAACTAGCCCTTTGGCGTTTCCAGTAGCTGAGGACTCAGGCATGCAGTATTACCAGGGCTGTGTCTGTGCACACAAACTCCCCAAAAGGAAAACCCCACCACCATATAGAGTGTGTGTGTGGGGGTTATTTACACACATAAATAACATATTGGTCCTTATTAGTTGCCTGTATGGCAATTTTCCAGCCATGTATTCTTCCCATCTTTTAGAATAACAGTGTGATTTCAAATATGGACTCCCATAGGTAGTAACTCTGGTGTTCTTGAAGATAAGTAACTTCTTTCAATCCAAGTAGGCTCTTTCCAGAGAAAGCAGGAAGATGGTAGTAGGGCATGGACAAAACTGCACTTTTCTGAGTTAGCAGCAATAAGGTGGAGGTGTCCCAGCAGTTGCCAGCAGCTGCCAGAACTAAAAGCATTTCATTGCAAAGGAAGGGACTGCTGCTTATTTAAAATATGTTGTCTTGAAGGAAGCATTATTGTTTTGCTCATGTTTATCCAACTGGTTTCTCACAAGCCATAGGAGCAGGATTGTTTTGCCTGCTTTGATTTAATTTTCTTGAGTTAGGTGATCACAGTTCAGCCCTTAACCTTCTTATGTTTTTCTTGCTGTTTCTGAGCTGAAAACAATAAATCTTTTTAAATAGCTTATACAAGACAGCCCTGTGGTTTTCTTTTAAGATGGTACATTATTTTTGTGCTGTTTTATGACAGGAATATTAGAATGAGGTAAAAGCACTAAACTCATGTTAAATGTTTCTGTAGGAAAAATGGTTGCATTTATTAGGATTAATAGACTACTTATACTGGAAGCTGAAATCCTCTTTTTATTCACATGCAATATAGTGTGCAGGTAACCAAAATCCAATCTTCTTAATCCTCAGTGAAGCAGCTTTTTCCCTGACTTCAGCGACAGTTCAATTTCTGTTATGCTAACCATATGCTCCTGATTGATTATCAGTTATATTTAATTATTCAGAGTTACAGATGGCAGTTTTGTAAGGCAAACTGCTGATCTCTGGAGGCCCTGTGTGCTGATGCCTCTGCCTCTGTAGTTACTTTTGGGTCACTGAGGTTGAGGAAAACAGGTAATTTAACCACTTCTGTAAGCTGTATTGGCCTATCCAACCAAGAGAGAATGAAAGGATCCTCATATTAAGCAAGTGGACTAAATACATAGAGATGGAAGAGAGCATATTAAGATAAATACTGCTCCCAGTGATTAATGCCACTCTTTCTCCTTATCCATTGCAAAAATCATTTCAGTTGTGCTACAACTTTTTCCTCCATCAAGTTTTTCCAATTCTCCACATTTAAAGGGTATTTGTACTATAGTAGAGAAGCATGTCCTTCCTTCCATACCAGTAGGATCTTAGTTCTGGGCTCTCTGAGGCCCTGCTGTCATGTGTTGGAATCCCAGTGTGCACTACAGAACACAAGGTGGTGGGCAAAGCAAGATGGGTCATAATAATTTGTACCAGAGTCAAAAGTATGTAGACTGCAGAAAACAGAACAAAATATTCCATCTTCCCTTCTCCACATGTTGGTGATCAGTGCCACAGAGACAGTGGGAGAGAAACCACCAGCAGTCTTTTTTCACACTACTTTCTTGAGAGAGGTTTTTTGTTTTCAATTCACCTGATAGTGCAGTCCCAGCAGAATGCACCTAACAAATCATAGTGAGTGTCTGCACCTTGCTATGTATCAAAGTCCCTTAATGTGCCAACAAAGTTCTTCAAGGTCAGAAAAGCAGTTTATCAACCTCTTATATCTCTTATAGGAGACAATAAATTTATTCTACTGTTGGAATCTATGAATAATTCAGATGCTCTGTGAGATAAACACTATTGCTTAGGATGCTCTGCATGTCATTGTCAACTAGTACCAAACACTGTCATTGCTCCATGTACTCTGTACTTTTTAGTTTCCTCTCAGCTCAGGAAAATGCACTGCTGTATGGCTTGCATTTCTCTGTGTCCTTTAGCTCCCTAAAGTTTTCTTTTTCCTATTACATCTTTCCATTAATAATCAGGTTGAGAAAATTAATGTTTTGAATAACTGCTTGTTCCCTTCTCTCTTAATTTCTAAACAGCCTAAAAATCTACTTTAGAAATAAAAAAAACCCAGTTATCTTTTAAAGGCCTCTGCATTGCTTACTCCTATCAACAAAGAAAGCAAAATATCTTCCTTGACTACTTCTATAGCACTCAATCTGGATACTTCCTGCTTCTAGTTAGCTTAAGCATATGGATACGATTTAATATATACATAAGTCTAGCTAATCTTGTAAGAGCTTTGCGCATCCCTTTAAAATATCTAATGAAATATTTAATTCACTTAGTACAAAATCGCTTTGAGTTTTATTCCATTTTAAGACAAATACCGCCCTATTTAGCCAAAAAAAATTTCATTTGTATGATCTATTAGACTGGGAATATGGAAAAAATTAGGATTTTTTTAACTAACAGGACCTTTAGAGCCAAATATAGTATTGGACTCCTTCTTGTACTCTTTCCTTGATCACATCCTTCATATAAAAGTAAAAGTACTATAACAATAGTTAACTATGCTGAAATTATAGATTTTTCTGGCAGATCTCAGCCACTACATCTATAACTTACCAAGATAACTTAACTCTCATTTTTAAACTTTAATTGATAGAGACATTTGGCTTTTAAACTTGGGAAAGTGATGGAGATAACACATTCATAGACAGGAGAATTATATACCTGAGTCCATACCTGCAGACAATAACAACTATCAAAATTCAGTCTATGATCTACCATGTATTCTACCATATTTTTAAATAAACTTATCCCCATTTCACCTGAAAATACGTCTTTCCAGTGTAATTTAACATAATACTAACATTTGTTTCAGAAGCATAATTTTGGTAGTGAGCTTTGTATTAGAAAATGTGAGTATGGCCAGTTTTATGTGATGTGAAGTAAATATGGTTACACTGGTGATGAGGTCCTTGCAGAACACATAGATATTTAAAATAAAACAAGTAGATATGCATAAGGAGTTGTACAAAAGTTTGTATCTCCTGATTACTTTTTAAACAGCAATTAAATTAATGGCCACTTTCCAGTAAAAGTAAGCAAGTCAAAAAATCTCAAAATTGAAAGAATACTAGGAATGATTTGGCCTCAAAGCAAAAAAGTTAAAATAAAGAATTGTTTTAGCTTTCCTTTAACGACTTCACTGATGACACACTGCTTTGTGCAGCAATTCTCAATAAATCATTGCAATTTAGTAGACTGTTATTTTTTTCTGCAATAGCAAAGCTATAAAAGGAAAAAGAATTGTTTTAATTTGGTAGATTTTCTGGTCATTCCAATGTTTATATAGTGTAAAGACTTTTTAAAAGGAGTTTTTAAATTTGTTTCTTCACTTTCTTAGTGTCATCAGATTCATAAAAAAAGAACAGGTCTCTATTGTATAGCTAAATTGAATCATATCTTTTAAGAGAATGTTCCCCTAGACTGAACAAAGGGGTGTAAGGTAAATGTTTTGTCAAGCCTGTAGTATATTATGAACCAGCAGCATGCCCATGCAGTCCATAGGGCCAACAGTATCCTGGGGTGTATGAGGAACAGGAGTAGCCAGCAGGTCAAGGGAAGTGATCGTCCTCCTCTAATCATCCCTGGTGAGGCCACACCTGGAGTGCTGTGTCCACTTCTGGGCACCTCAGTACAAGAGAGACAAGGAGCTACTGGAGAGGGTCCAGTGAAGGGCACAAAGATAATCAAGAAGACAATTAAGAGGCTGGAGAGTCTCTCTTATGAGGAGAGGCTGAGGGAGCTGGGCCTGTTTAGTCTGGAGAAGAGAAGACTGAGAGGGGATCTCGTCAATACATATAAACATTTCAAAGGTGGGTGCCAAGAGGGTGGTGTCAGGCTCTTTTCAGTGGTGCCTGGTGACAGGACAAGGAGCAATAGCCATAAACTAAGACACAAGAAGATCCATCTCAACACAAAGAAGAAATTCTTTATGTTGAGGGCAGCAGAGCACTGGAACAGGCTGCACAGGAAGGTTATGGAATTTCCCTCTCTGGAGACATTCAAACCCTACCTGAGTATGTTCCTATGTCACTTGCTCTAGATGACACAGCCTTGGCAGGGGGGTTCAACTAAATGATTTCCAGAGGTCTCTTCCAACCCAAACAATTCTGTGAATTTGTTATTCATTTCAAATGCTGCCTTTAAACAATTATAAGAAAGAAAAAAAGTAGTTTTTTCTGTGGTTTACAGTGGCTTATGATATGATGCTTGCATTAAGGACTAGATAAAAATTGAAAGGCAGTTATCCAGATTGGATTTTCTTTGCTTCTAGAGCAAAATTTAAAAGCCTCATTAACTAAGTAACATTCAACCAATGTGAATAAAACCTTTTCTCATTTTAGCTTAAATGGTTTTCCTGTTCTACCTTAAATCACTTTTCTAGCTCAAAGTCCCTTTAAACCTAATCCTACTTTTTTTGAGTTGATTGAAAATTATTTCACTTTTTAAAACTAAAATGGTTTAAATTGAACAAAATATTTGTTCAATCTGAAATAAATACTACTATTCAGGTTTTCGTTGGTTGGTTGATTTTTTCTTAGACACAGAGCATATCCAGAATTTTTAATGAAAATTTTGTGTGCATTTAAAGGTTTTGAGTCTCAAAATAAACAATTGAATGTTAGTTGAAATATTTTACTAGAAAATATTAAGAATTTTCCTTAAAAAATCCCCCAAGTAGTTTTGACTATACTTTTTTCATATATAGTATATGTACTGTGCTAGTATTCTGAAAAATCATCACTAAACCTCGCAAATTCAGATTAATTTCTGACCAATATCAATTTAAACTAATAGTGTGCTTTCATAAATATCCCACTAGAATGAAAAAAAAAAAAAAACAAACCAAAATGTTTAGTGAAAGAGGAGATGAAATCCAGCCTTAGATTTCTGAGACAGTGACTGAAAGCCACAAAAACTTGCCTCTAATTTATAAGTTTAACAGTCCAACCTCTGCTCGCTGATGGTTGAGACATTTTAATTCATGTAAAAGCAAGCTGGTGTTTTTTCACCACCCCCTCTTAGGCCTTTCCTGAGTTAGAAGGACTAAAAGAGGTAAGTGAAAAACCTTTGGAGCAGTTGCTTCCAGTCAGCTCATATGGAATCTAGAACATACAAGCCAGGTTAGGTTGGACACATGTCAAGAACCAGAGTAAAATCCTTTCTACCTCTTACTCTGTAAGGTAATTTTTTTCTTTTTCTTTTTTTATTCCCCAGTAAAAATACCTCTTCAGTTACTGAGAGAGTAAGTATGCATGCTCTAGATCTAACAGGTATGGAAGGTTCTCAGACAGCCTTTCCTGCAGTACATTTCACATGATAACCTCAGTAAGTTTCTGGATGGAATTTTTTGCCTTCCTCAGACTGCTATAGTCCTTCAGCCACAGTAAATTCATGGACAATGTCTTGTTATCTATACTCTGTTGATGGACATAGGACAGATTTTACACTTGCTGTCATTTGGCTTAATATTATTGAGTTTGGCTTCATTTTATTCAATTTGGTCTAGTAGAACACAGTTAAATATGCTGTACACTGTTAAATGAGACTACACAGTATTTATTAACTGCTGCAAGAAGTGCTAATAAAATGAATAAAAACATTGGAAGTCTATACAAAAGATATTTTTATATAATTAGGCCTCTTCCAGAATTATTTGACAAAATAATGTCAGAAAAAGAACAGTGTCTGTTTACATAATGGATTTCCTACAGCATGAATGGTTTCCCTGTAAACCTGCCTCGCTCATGCAATGTAAACAGTATCTACATATTTTCATCTTAGTATGGTTGTAACGTAATGTTTCTTTAATATGAGTCTTATCTTCCAGCTGCAAATTTAATAGTTACTGCAGACTATACCACTGACATTAGCTTTAATGATGTGAGACTCCAATAACTTCTAAAAAGTTTAAGATTAATGCAAAAGAACTTAACTTTGTGAGTCATTACTTACTTTTATTAGTGACTCTGCAGTTTGATTTAGACTGAGAATGGGAGAGAGTATTATTTGCCCATAGAAATGAGAGGCTGTTCATTTTATTATATCATTCATAAATAATATGTCAGATTCTAATTGCTGCATGCAAGAGGGATTCAAATATTTGGGGGCAAGTAGGGTCAAAATTCTTACAGACTGCACAGCTGAATATGACTCATTCAAACCCTAGAAAAAGGGCTTTATGGGAGGATCTGATCACCCATTTCAGACATACGCTTCAAAAAGCAAAAGCAAGTCTCAAGCACCAGAGACAGAAAACCACGAAAAAATTACTTACTTTGTTGGTCCAACAGCAGAGAATGGAGTGTGCTGTTACATCAGATAAAGACATTGTCACACAGAAGCCCGATAATTTCTTTGTACCCATCTAACCAGACCATTGGAAAAGTACCTCCCTACTTCATCTTTTCAGGTAATAAGAATGAGGCTGACAGGAATTAAAGTAAGAAGAGAAGAGAATAAATAGTTTTCATATTGAAGCTGTCTGACAATGAAGTGGCTGAGATACTGACAAAAGTATGTAATTTAATGTGCATAAACTCTTATAATTCATTGCAGCAGACATATTAACTATTTTTAAAAGACATGTTCATCATGTTTCTAGGGAATCTCAGAAAACTGAAATGGACCTCACTACAAGGACAATCCACACAGTCTTCAAAACAAAATTGTAACCATTATGATTTTATAGACAGAGAAAAAAAAACACCAAAAGAGTATTTTTTCCTGTCAGATAAAACACCAAAACACACCAAAGCATGAGTCTCTGATCTATTTGATGATGAAAAGCAGCAAATAATGTCAAACAATTCTGAAAAAGGCTGAAGTGTTTAAAAAAAAAATTCTGTATAGACTTCCCACATTTTTATTAATTTTATTGCTGAAGCAGTTAGCAACTATTTTGGTGATGTCAAAACAGTGGTCTGTACTACTGATGATTTATCAGTCATTCTTACTATCAGGGTTCAGAGAAGAGTAATCAAAATTATATTAAAACAGATCCATGTAAAGGAATGGGATTAATAATTTGGGATTGTAAAAAGAGATAAAACAACATTGAACCCATCCCAAATGATAGGCACAGAGAGGATGAATCTTTGGTTTTGTTTCTACATTCTCAGGAAATGGAGATAAAAGATTTTTTGACCATGTTAAAATGAAAAAAACCCAAACGAAAAGATAAAATATAGTAAAATTCACACTCCTTCCAAGGCCATTTTTTATTACTTAATTTTGTCTTGCAGTTTTTAGACTGAACAGAATCTTCCATCACTTTTAATTCCTCTTTACTTAGAAACACCAGCTTTGACTTTCAGTAAATGCCAAGTGGTTCTCACCTGGCCAGAAAAAAAAAAAAAAGCAGAACCCCTTGACCTGAATTAAAAAGGTAATCAGTGCATGACATCAGGATAGATTTTACTGTGACCAGGCTATGATAGAAACACGAAGTTTTACCAGGCTTCCTCAAAAATGTGTCCCAAGTTCTTGGCATGCTTTCTTAAGATATATAGTAAAGAAACTCCTTGGGAAGCAAGACCTGTGCCATGAAATAAAGAAATTTACCCACTAAATGACAATTCTATCACAGTTGTGTTCATTAGAAATACCGAGCAAGGCCACAAATGCTTTTAATCCCTTTCAGTTTCAGCAAAAGCAAGCTCTAAAGCACCCACAAAAGGAGGCATTTTTTAATGGGTTTTGTGCCTAGAAACTACAAGTGGAACCACTCACTGAGTAAAACAATGACTGGAGAATGAGCATAGTATTTTTAGGGCATTCCTGGAGAAGTGCTTGCATTCCTATTTCACAGCTGGTAATCTGAGGTGTAGAGAAATCACTGGTCTAAATTAACTAATGTTTCAGAGAATGTAAGCCATTTAAAATCTCTCATGGATTTCATATTTGCTGATTTCTAGAGCTGAAAACCAGAGTCACATCCATTCCTGTTTTCCTATTTTTTCTCTTTCCTGTTTCTTGCATCTCCAGCCAGGTCTTCCTTATATTCTCTCATTTATTTTCAAAGAATTTCAAAGAATTTTAGTGATGACTGGCACCTTGCCAGAAGTACCTGCCCTTTTAATAGATTTTCTTCATAATTTGGGAATTGAACTGGGAAATGAACAACTATATTTTCAGAAGTTGAGATTGACCACTGCAAGAATTTTGTCTTTAGCTTGGCTTAGTATGTTCCTCAGCTCAAAGAGGGAAAAATAAAAATTAAATATTGACCTGAGTATCAAATTCGTAATTGCCAATTTATTACTAGGTTAAGAATGTATTTTTCTTGTTTTTCTGATATTCTGCTTCATTTGTTAGCTGTGTTTAAGTACTCGTGTGAATAAATCTTTTTTGTTTATGCCACCCAGTCGCATCATTGCTTGTAAATAAAAGTTATTAAAAGGAATAAAAATCTCAATTTGCTGCTTTGGAAACAAACTTCATTAAATACACAGAAATCAAGGTCTAGCTATAAAATCTACCTCTCTTTCTAATATAGCTCAAGATGGTTTAAAGGACCGTGGATTTCACATGGCTTAAATGAGCTCAAGGGAGAAGTTCTTCTTAGTGTGGTTTTCTACTGTCTGACTTTCATTAAAAGCTGAACAGAGTTTGGTTTTTTTTTTTAATCATAACAGTTAAGAGAAAAAAATATTTTTTTTTTTTAAAGTAGATTAGAAATTGCCATTTGATGCATTTTTGGGTTTTCTCTTATTAAGGATCCATATTGACTTTGATAATCAGCTTAATATTTACTGATTTCTTTCCTGTCAACTATAAGTCACACACATATATTTGCATGACTGCATTGTTATATCTGTTTTATAATAAAATTCATGTACCCTTTCTATTTTATGTATTGTGTCTTTACAGCTGCCTGTGATGTTCACAAAGCACACAGATTCCAGATCTTGCAGCAGGTAATAACTGAAATAAAAATATCTAGGCAAACTTTTTTGTGTAGCCAAGTGCAATGCTTCTTATGACTGGTGAAACCACACTCAGAAGTCCTTTGGGCTGCGTCTGGATAGAGAAGGCAAAATTTTGAACCTTTTATAATCTTTTGCTTGAAAATTTCAAATTAGAAAATTCCTAGAAAGAGCAAGATTTTTTTTTTTTTAATATTAATTTGTTGTTCATCTCATGCAAGAGGTATGAGAAAAACCACCATCAAAATATAGGTTAGCTTTAAAACCTATAGCATTTTGTAGCACTGTAGAATACTTTGTCATATTTACATTTAAAATGTATTAGACTCTGAACCAGAACCTAACCTAACAAAGGAAGTGAGAATGCCTGCTTCCATAGGAGCCCCATTTTATCATATACTTCTATGAAGAGTAAACCATATGGCAAACTCACTAGAAGACTCATACTATTTAAAAGCTGTAAACATCTTTCTGATTTAAACAACACAGAAGGAAACTGAAAGTTTGATGACCAAGTTAATTAAAACACAGCATGACACCAAAGGAAAGCAGGACCAAAATATGTTTGGTTTCAAACCCTGTGAAACAAGTCAGTATAAATTTGGCTTGGGAAATTTGTACACTATTTACAGGTCAACATTATATAAAGTATAAATAAACAGCTCAAATATTGTTACATTCTTCATCTAACACAAGCAGAGTTTGCTAACTTTCCCATGCTGGCAAATGTTTATTCCACATCTTTAATACAGGTAAAGCAACTAAGAGTAACTTGCTTTGAGAAATGCTGGATTTTGAATTACAAGTACAGTGTTTGATGTTATGAATGGACTTTATGATCCCAGTGAAATAAAGATCCCTCTGTTCACTAACTCAGTTTACTTCAACCTCTGCGTTACAGGCATTCAAGTGTTTGGAAATTCTTGCCCTTTTTTAACAAGTGAAAGGGTATAGTACAGCAGCTATGTATGAGTGACAGGACCTGGCTTTGGACCTATTGAGGTTCTCTTTCAAAGGTTAACCTCTAAAATACACTAGAAATACAGCACAGAAACGCAGTAAAGTGAATTTCTGCACAAGGACAAAAGAAGTCGAAGATGTTCTTTCCTAAATCAGACAGAAGTTGTTAGCGAGTTGGCATTGCAAGCACTAGTGATCTGTCTTCTACTATTTTTATTCATATAAATGAATTGGATAATGCTTCTGAAAGCAATATTTCCATGTGATTTTAAATTAGGAAGAATAATAATTAATGAGGAACAATGCAGACAGTAACAGGACTAATAGATGAAAAATGTAGTTCAATGCAGCTTAATGCAGAATAATGAATCCGGTAGTGAAGTGAAAAAAAAAAAGGGAGAGAAAACCTTACCACCTGCAAGCTCAAACATACACACACAAGAACAAAACAAATGAATTAAACAAAGAAAAGAAAACAAAGTTCAAAGCATGTCCTTTCCTAAAAGGAATACTTTGCCAGGCTTAAGCATCAAGATCACCTGAAGATAATAAAAAAGCTTAAAGTTTGGACAAACTCAGAGAAGATACGGAAAAAGAGATTATGACTATCACACTTTAAAAGAAAAAGCTGGTTTTGCGGTTTCTGTTCCTGACTTCTCCATTCATTTTGGACCGTAAAGAATTTGCCAGGCACTGAGCACATGCATCAATAGTTACATTGATGTAGAGACAGCAGCTGTAGCAGAAATTTGTACTTTATTTTGCAGTTGGTGAGACAGCTATTTTCAAACAGTTTCAATCTACCTTTTGCTGTTTGTCTTCAGTTAGCCTGGTAGCCATGGTTTCCAAAGGTTCCCTGTCAACACTACACTATTGAAAGTTATTTTCATGATTATATGCAGTGTTTATATACCCCACTGGCATGTCTTCTCTCCAAAAGGCAATTCACAAAGGAGCAATGGTTTTGCTTATTATTTGTATAAATTCATTCATATGCCTTTATAAAATCATTTATATTAATAGATTTTTATAATTAATCTTTTCAAGTAGCTACTATCACCTTAATGAGACCAGTATCCTCCAGTACTGGAAAATTGTTATTACTGCTTGTTATTTAATTTTGCCAGTTTTAAACTGTAAGTGACTGAGAGCATTTCATGTGAAAGCTGCCTGGTGTGTTGATACAACATTCAGATTCACAGTTTTCCTCTGAATCATAAAGGAATTTGGAAAGCACCACTGCCTTGTAAAACAGGATCATCACAAGCACTTTATCACAAGCAGCTGTGATGTAGGCTCTCTGTGTTATGATATTGAGGTGGTATGGACATCCAAAGCTCTAATGCAGCGCATCACTTTGATACATGTTTAACATTAAGCAACAGAGTATTTCTTTTGATGTGGATATCATCATACAGTTTCTTAAAGAATTAGTCTCCCTCAACTGATTTTAGTTCTTTTGATGTGTCCTTTTCGAGAGTTACCCATTTTGTTTGCAAAATGCTCTGTTTCCTTAAACTTTCTTTTTCATTGTTCTTTCGCGATAGGAGATGCTGGATACTATTAAAATTCTTATTCCTCTTTCCTTAAAATTACTGGGGTTTGCCCTATGGCTTATTTTGTACATAAATAATATTAATTGCATTGCATTATATTTTTTCTCAAAAAAAAGTTTACTCACTGCTTTGAAAGACTAAACTTCTATGTTTCTAAAAACATAAAATACCTATTATGAAACTATTTGCATGTAGTTCTTCTTAAGAAGACACTTTTGTTTATTC
The DNA here is from genome assembly GCA_013397915.1 of Daphoenositta chrysoptera. Classification (NCBI taxonomy): domain Eukaryota; kingdom Metazoa; phylum Chordata; class Aves; order Passeriformes; genus Daphoenositta; species Daphoenositta chrysoptera. The sequence goes on along the minus strand of VZRO01003855.1, from coordinate 134,620 downwards.
TAAAAATGATTTTTCATTTCCTATTCCCTCTTTCACTTACCTGTTTTTTTTTTTTTTAAATTTAAGATCAACTGGCTCAAAATACCATTTTTCATGTACCTTGCAAAGTGGTTATGCTGAGATCTTGGACTGACAATATGCTTCTTTCAAACACTGGACCCTATACATCAAGGCCGACAAAAGCTATTTTGGTCAGATGGGAAGGGAAATTGCCTTGATTTTGTTCCAAGGAGGCAATTAAGAAATGATAAATTGGAATCCATGTAAAGCTGGAAACCATAACTCTCAGACGTGTTATGCACTTGGAAGCGCAAAGCACCTGATAATAATAATAATAAATACAATTACTTATTGTAAAACAATAGAAATAAGCATAAGCTTATAAGAATAATGTGATTTCAAAGCTGGAATTTGTTTTGAAATTTCCATTTAATCTTGAGAAATTAATGATTTTCTCACCTTTAGTACGTAATATTTAATTTATCTATCCCTTGTAATGTAAAAGTAATCTTTTAGTGCTTGAACATATGTCATTTCTATAATTTCCATGTATAGTGTTTCAACTTGTAACAAGCAGTGGCACTGGGGAAGCTGCAGGGAAGTAATGTGTCTTTCTGTTATACTAGGTGGCTGACCCAAGTCATCTAGCATATCAGAAACCTGATTACTTGATAGCTTTTCTTAGTTCTGTTGGCTACATTTTAAAGCTAAAATCTAAATTCCGACTCCTACTACATCTTATAAAACATGTTGAATGAACAGCAGTATTTTCCTGAGGGAAATAGTAGGTTTTAAGGCATTGCAAAAGGAAATAAATGTTGTTTATGTTCATGTAGAGTTCTGACGTGGGAAATCCATTTTCAGTTCTTAGCTTGTTTTATATTTACAGACTGGTTTTTTTACTCTTTTCATGTGGAATAAACTGTGAAGCTTTTTAAGTTCCATTTGGTAAGTTCATTTTTAATGCTACTACAGCCATGGATGTTCTTTGTCTTTGTCAAAAAGTCGGAACAAAATGATTGCTCATGGAAATTGTATATCCTGATAAGCTCTTCTTCCAGATTATTTTGGACTAACATTATCATGCAGAGCAAAATGGCACTGTTCAGGAAAGCACTGCAGCTGTGTGCAGGGAGCACAGCTTGGAGGCTGCTGCCTATCATGTGTTTTAAATTTCACTTAAGAGAATCTACCAGTTTCACTGATGTCTGTTGCTAAGTGAATAGTCATCACCTTGTAGGTATAAAAGTTTTCACAGCCATTGCAGTTTATAACCAATCGATGTCTTCTTTTGATAAAAAGAAAAAAAAATATTACAAGAGACCTACTCAATGTTTATGCAGATAATATGACCTAAGTGAATATTATTGAACATCGCATAGTACAGGGAATTCTGGGAAGGCAATTTAATTATTCTGATTACCTACTTAAGTAACCTTCTTCGATAGCCAAATAATGGAATTTACTTGTCCACAAAATCATCTGAAATTGAACATTAACTTTGACATTTTTCTGGTCAGAGTTTGAAAAAGAAGCAAGTGAACTTTGGAAGGTCTGGGATTTCCTTGTTTTTCTTTTATGTCTATTCTTTATTTTCCTCTCTGTGCTGCACTCTGGAGTAACACTTTGGTACACAGTAACTAACAAGTGTAGTAAAAGCAAAAATAAGTATTATAAATGAATATATTTGTCTTTTCATGTGATTATCCACTAATATGTGGTTTAGAATTAATTCACACTTTTTTTTTTTCAATGTTTTGTTACTTGTTTTTGCTCACAGGCTTGTGAATCTATTAAAATTCAGTCTCTTAAGATTTCTCTTCCAATTACTTGATATCTTAAATGGATATAAAACACAGTCAGAGACTATTGTATTTTTGTGAGGTATGATTTCTTCTTTCCACCTGAAGTTGATTTTCATTAACTGCTTCTGAAAGAAAAATGGGCAGTGTTTTAATTGGAGCACAAGGAAGTGCAACTGCAGAGAAACACTTAGAAACAGAAGGTATCTGTTAATCACAATTAGAAAGAACAAAAGATTTAGCTGAAAGGTCATTCAAAGAAAGGGTACCAATGACTTGTTTTAATCTCTCAGCTGAGGATCAGAGTGAACATGCTGTTTCAGAGGAAAAGCCCATCAGATAATTCAAAGCAAACAATGTAAGCCTTTCTTTTAAATTCTTGCATGAGAATAGCTTAGAAATTGTTTATTTGGTCAGTAGCTGGAATGAAATTTTTCTTACTTGGAGAGGAAGATGCCTCTTCATTGGGGGAATCCTATCTTTCAACAGCAAGGTGTCTGAGACAAAATACACATCAGCTGAGTGACCACCTTCCTCTGTGATCACCAGCTTAAGCTTTGCTCCTAGTTTAAGCAGCTAGAGTTACATGGAACTAATACATTATGCCTTTAATTTGACAGACAGTGCTGCGAACAAATGATACAATATTGGAGACATGTGAACATTCGTGTGTTTGAAGTCCAAGACCAAATCACCTGCTGGATTCCTTGAAATTCTTCTGCAATTAAATGTACTTAGGAGCTGAAACCCTATGAGCTGGCAACAGCCTCTATACCAGTGCTTGTCTACCTGCATGATAAAATTTAAGAGCTGCTGTTATGTCTAGAAGTGAAAGGGAAAGATTGCCTACCTGCTAAGAGAAATGGCTTTTTTGAAAGAAACCTTCAAAATAGAATTAATGTGCATGAAATTAAATATACATATACATTTTGGAGGTCTGAGGTCTTAAACTGAAAGTTTTAGCAAAGAATTAATATTCATTTGAGCTCTTTTCCTGAGATTGTACAGGGTTTAATTTACAAAGGCTGTGATGTGTTCTCTACATCAGCTTCAATTATATATAAAATTGTGGAAGGATCTAGAGGTGAAAAGTGTTTTCATTTCAAGCCAGGGAATATTACAGTCATCTTGTACATGTTACTTTTTAGATTTTGTTGACCTCACTATGAGATTTCTAATTTAGAAAGAGAATTTTTGTCTCAATGTCAGACTGCAGGCCCTTCTGCAGTAATTGAAATTAAAATAATTAATGAGTGTAATTTATTAATTGTCATAGTTGTGATAATGTTTATCTGCATTTTCATCAACTAAAGACTCATTTGAAGGATGATGAATCAAAACCTGTATCCTGGAAATGCAGAATTTTAAAAGATGTATGAATATTGATTTTATCATATTTCCTGTGAGATATTTATACTTTTATTATGGTTTATTGATGTATCTCCTAAATAATATTTACTGCAAAAATAGAGAACAAAAAATTTTCTTGTCCTATGTTGGTGTTTTACTGTTCTTAAAATGAGAATAGATTCCTTTATGTTAACTTCTTGTAAGAAATTTATTAGGAAGGGGTAAAATTCACAGTTCAACTTCTACAATCCCAGAAATTTGGTGAAAGTATGGGACACAGACTAAAATTTATCTGTAATGTTTGAAGTCCTGCTTTTACACTGGTAACCAGGGGTGACTATTCCTAGGAGAGCGGAGCCAGAATACCTTGTCAGAATTTGTGAATGTATGGCAAGTCACTGGGAGAGCACTGAAATCTCCAGTGCCTGTTTCTTGTCAAAATAATGTATAGAAAACCAAATTCTAAGCTAATCTATTGTGGCAATCCTGTGACCTTTCCCCAGGGCATGCCCCATAGGACCAAAGCCATTTTAGTAAACCTGTAGTTGGACAATTACCTTTTTTCAGCCCATAAATGCTGACTCAGGGACTTGTCTGACATTAGTCTTATGTTTACCAAATGGCATGTGCATATTTATTTCATAATGGTCACTATATCTGCAGGAAAATGGTCTGTCTAGTATTTCTTATGGTTAAAAACGTGTTTCAGCTGCCATTTGTTTCAGTGTCTTAGTGACCTAGTGGATTATTGCACTTAAATCCTTTTACTTCTGGAGACCTGGATTCAAATTGTTTGTATGGATTGACAAGGGAAATGTGTTGGCCTCAAAATATTTCATACCAGCTGTTTGTGCACAACAACAATCACCCCCATAATTCAGCATGATTAAAAATCTCTGTTCAGAAAAGCAGTTTTAGATCCAAAGCAACAGGATACAGTTCAGATTTCAGCTGAAGCACCCTAGTTTCTCATAGGAAGGAAGATGGGAGGAAAAAAAGAATAGAAAGACATTTTCTAATGCACATATACTTTGCTTCAATTAAATTCTATTAGCAGGCCTCAACTTTGCAGGTCTTTTTCTAGTAAAATTCCCATAAAAGAAAGAGAGAATTTTGCCTGGAGACAATTTGCTTAACTGTCCCTGTAATCTCTGTGACTTGTGGCTAAAGTGAAGGAAGCACTATCATCATATTTGTACAGACATTAAAATCTCACCAATTCTCTATTACTAAGTGTGTGGGGGGCACAGTTACCAGAAAGACACACCAAATATGCATTTTTTGGAACAGCCAAAAAAAGGACTCTTCTGATGGGGAGGCATAAGTTCTAAATATCAAAAATCATGTTCTACTTATTTGAAGTAGAATCTTGATTTTCTGAGTCAAGCAAGTAAAGGCGACTTCAATTAAACCACTCATGTTGTGGTCACAATCAATAGGATTTAGAGTCTAACTATATGATTTCTCCCTTCAGTCAGGTATTTGGACATCTAAATTCTCCAATTATTTGCACCTGCGATTGGTTGCAAGTGCAAAATTAGAGTTTGCATTCAAAAATGTGGACACAATGAAAAACAGAAGGATGGCAAATAAAGATATTCTATTCTAAGGTGTCAAAATACACCAAAATGGTTATTGTTCAACTATGACATCAGGCAAACAGCACCTGGGAGTTGCATAGCAGATTCAATCCATTAAGTGGAAATGGTGACTAAAGAATATGGTAAAAATAAGGTTGACCAAAATAATGTTTTGTAAATAATAGTCAAAAAAGTTTATTTTTATTCTTTGAACACCTTGCAGACTACTGCGTTACGCATGTGAAAATGTAGTGAGAGGTATGCTGTGCTGGGCTCTATGTAAGCAAAGAGTGTAAATACTGAGGAAGTTTAGAAAATGTGGACAACTAAAAATGCAGAAAAGATTTGTAGAATTTCACGGACCTATTTTGTAACTTTCTCCCATTGACAGTTTAAAAAACCTGTCCACTTTCCTGGAATTTAAAATCCCATTCTCATTTTACTGAATTTTAGTCAAGTCTGCAAGGGTTGGGTTTTGGTTTTGATTTTTGTTGGTGACTTTTTTTATCAACATTTTATAGTGAATATTTGAGAATAATATCAGCAAAAAGGAACCATTTTAACATGTATGAAAAAAATTCTTAATTTTCAGTAACAATATGTTATTAATATCTGGTTTAATTTTATTTTTCATAGTTACTTACTTTTCCTGCCCAAACCAAAATTTTGTAGTGAAAAAATGTTGGTTTGCCAATGTGCTGTTAGGGAATATGTTTTTTGAGTTTGTTTTTAAATGTATACCAAGATTACAAAAACGTGTATGTTTAGCTTTGAAAACTTTGTAAATAGTCTATACAGACATATCAAATAAGGATATTGATGGACAAGGTCAAATGAAAAACAGATATATGTGTGAAATTTCATTGGAGTAGATGTAGAGGAAGAACTAATAGAAAAATGAAGAAACTCCCTTTTATTTAATGGATTTTTTTATACCAAGTTAAGATTGTTATGAAGTATTTAATTATGAAAAATTATGTGGTATTTTTGTCTTTTATATTCTAGGCCCTTCTTGTCATAGGGTAAATATGGTAAGAATTGGACAGCTAGATTAACTGAAGATGACAACAGAGAAAAGAACAAAGAAAAAAGTCTGTTGTAATTTAATTTTAAAAGGTACCATCGTTTATTTTCAGCTGGCATTCAATTTTCAATACACTCATTTTAAAATGCATTACTGTTTAGTTTTGAATGTTATGGTAATTTGGGAATTGACTTAGCTTTTCTCAGAGTTAGAGATTTGAGGCATATTAATGAACATAAGTTTCAGATGACAAATGGTGCTTGAAGTTTCCATGTCTTTTAATTCATTTTTTATTTGAACATGGATGTTTTTCTGAAATATAGATGGCATTTGCCAGGCAAAATGGTCATCTGATTTCAACATACAATGTGATGCTTCAGTGAAGTTTGAACTTTAGAGTGATTTAAAATTCATTGGTAATAGTGCTATAAAGGCCGTGTTCCCTGGCTTGAAATGCAATAAACTGCAGGATAGTATCCCCTTTGCAGCCACCCTGAACCTTCAGTCTATTTCATTTTGGGCTTTTTTTTTTTTTTTTTTTAATTCACTAACCTATGAATTCCAGCTGTGCTTCATCATGCTTGCATTGTCAGCAGCAGGTGCTGGTGCATAAGGATTTTGTTAAGGGAGGGAAAGTGAGTAGCAGAAACTGAATTTTATTTGTTTAGAACACACTGGAAATATATTTATGCTCACCCAGTAAAAAACTAACACATGCAGATTAAAAGGAATTCTTTGGAAGATAAATTCATTTTATTATATATTTACAAACCCAAGCTTATGCTTATAATAGCCAATCTGGATCAGTTAACATGAAATGATTGAAAACAAAACATTTAAAAGTGAATTTTTCACACTTATTTTTCTTCCTACTAAGCTCAGAAATTATTAAAATTAAAATTATTTTTAAGATTCCCAATGCTTCTAGATTGCATAAATAAACTAGATGTAGAGGGCCTTAAATTGAGACACCCTCCGGCCTTTTCTTAAGGATAACAAACCCAAGTTCTAGTGATATGCACAAGGTGAAATTCACCAGTTACATTACATTTAAAATCGCTTTTCTATATTGATATTCATCAGTTGACATTAAATATAGCTGGTCCATTTTTCTACTCTGGATATACAAATTACCTTTTTGCTTAGAGTGCTACATGATGCTCTGTGACTTCTCTGCGCTTAAATCTTCTCATGAATCCTGTACTTGCTTGTGCATAACAATAAAAATACTCATCACTCTTCGCTAGAGCTCTAACAGTTTCAGGAAGTGCAACTTTAAATATGTGCATCAGAGACCACCAAGAACAGAGCTGTTCCTCGAGAGCAGACAGCAGTATCAGAGGATGGCTCCAGCGGGGAGTGTGTCCTCACCAGTGGGATGAAGTCTCTCATGGGCCCAGTCCTGCAGGAGAGGGGGGTGCTGATAATGGGGTCCAGGAGGCACAGACAAGTGAGTCTTTGGCTGCCTCTGGGGTCATTCCATAGAAATCCAGCCTGGAGGAAGAGAAGATCAGGCTGAAGAAAAAGCTGCAGAATGAGGCCAAAGGCCATCCAGGAGACAGAGATGCATACAGCATATCTTCAAGGGGTCCAGGAAAAAACACACAGGTCCTGGGTCTATGCATGGTGCAGGGCCAGAGGCAGGACTGGACAGAACAAAACTCAAGCAGTGACTCACATTGCTCCTCCTTGCTTTCTCAAAGTATTTTATTTAGCTGACAGACAATCACATTCTAATTTATCACTTATGAGAAATTTGCTCCAAATATTTTTAATAATTTAAGCCTCTGTTACATCTGTATTAATATTTGAAGCTATCTCTATTTCCCCATCTTTCTATGAGTTACCTGTTACCATTTGAGAACATTGTTCTTGAAGACATAAATGCAAAATGGCTCATAAACTCAAATCATTCCCTTACAATGAGACAAGAAATTTTAGAATGTTCCAGCATTTCCCCTTCAATTATTTTACCCAATGACATATGTGTACCTTTCAGAAATTTTTTTGCCTCTTTTACACTTCAAGAAAATATTTTAGAACAGTGATGTTTGCTGAGGACTTCTTGATGTGCAGGAATGAATGGCACCCTGAGATTAAAAAGACACAAACTATAGCCATGTTGATACCCAAGAAGAGTGTGGATTCTGGCAGTGGTATTCTATTACTTTTGCAGCACAATTCATTATTTTATATGATTCAGCATTGACATTACAAGGATATTTAATGCCTATAGTGTTGTTTCAGGATTTTTTTCTTAGCTTTTTTCCTACTGATAGCTGTGCAATGAAACCTGAAAACAGACTAGCAATAATTTACTTTGTACTGAATCGTTGAATACTTGAATAATTGAATACCCAGACCACTGAAAAGCATGAAACCTGTTCTTAGGAGTTGGGCAGTACCTCTTGATATTCAAGGCTGCGAGCTGATGTCAGGCACAAGATGGAAAAGTCTGTCAAAGCAAAGAAAACATTTCCACCCATCAATGTTTATGGAAAAATTTCTCATTAACTGAAGTTGATAGTTTCTTATGCACACTGAACAGGAAAAGGAAACTATATATTGCTTGTTCAAATAAAGTCTTTGGTATTATTGATTTGCTGTGAAACAAACTCAGGTGAGTATGAAATTTGTTTAGGACTGCAGCATACAATCAAATTTAATTCTCCTTAATCCCTTGTAAGTGCTCTGTTGACTCTGATTATTTTGAAGGAATTATTTATGTGAGTTTCCTGTATTTGATACCATGAGAAACAAATAAGAAAACTGAAACTTCTCTGTAATAGAGGAGTACTGAGAATCTGAGACAAAGATACTGAATAATTACAGTGAAAGTGTTTTATTAAATGTAATTAATTTTACTTTCTTTTACTGAATTCAGCATGTAGGATGTTTCATAGCATGGCAGACTATAAAATTTTATACAGTTGAAATCTTACTCTATGCCAAAACATCAAAGAATTAGTTTTTTTGTGGGAAAGAGCAGGGCGAATAGTGAGGTGTCAGCAGCACATGTACTCAGTTGAGATTTCTGAGGTGGACTAAGCTCAGAGACTCTGAAATTTAATGCCTGATAATGTAGAAGGCATTGACCATCCAAGTCAAGAGAATGGCTTAGTCTGCTAGGCATCATCATTTATGCACAACCCAGGGGATCCTCACTGCGCCAAGCACAGACCACAGCTGTAGATGCATCTGTTCAAAGCTACAGGGGGTGATGCCAACTTTACCTGCATGAACTATGGATCTCTGCCAATTATTTTCTAGAATTGTCCTATACACATATCTCTGTTTACAGAAAAGTGCTTCAGCCATGAGATACAGGCTATACTGTGCACAAATAGAGCTGAGATGCTATCCTCCAGCTTTCAAATTATTGCTGAGCAGAATCAAGATCCAAGAAAAAAGCAAGATGGAAAAATTTATACTTTCTATCACCCAACCAAGACACAAACATTTTTACACATAAAACCTTACTATCTGCAAAAACGGGGCACAGCATGCATATACAGGTCTAAGAACTTATTTTTAGTTCAATTAACAGTTTAACAATCTAATTGACAAAAAACAAGGCTCTTTTCTTATCAGTCCAACTCCAATAATGTTTCTAGTCTAAATGACGTCATTATTACAGAAAAATCTCATCCACAGCTACAACTGTTATACTTTCAAACACCATTTTCTTTGATATTGCACTCACCACTCCAAAGATTTTCTGGGCCCTAAAATTTACAATCAAGCTTCACTGAACAATTGTGTGCATGGGGGTGGGGATGGGGGTGGGTGTATTTTAGGGAACCATCATTGTCATGAGTTCTTTAATATGACGAGTATGATCTTCCTGGTGAAGGTTTCTGCCTCAGTCTCCCTGTTCACTTGTTCTTTCCTCGTTGTTTCTCTGGAAGGTTTTAACTCTCTAATTGGCTAAATACATATTAGTTGTCAGCTAGAATTACAAATCCTCTCGTGGACTTCATCTTTGGACATAAAACTTCTAAAAGGGTAATACTAGCATACGTAACATCTGAGTTAGTTTCAAGTTTTAAAATCCAGGAGTTTTTTGTTCACAAACTATTTGGCCAATTGTGTACGTGAAACCTCTTTTTATGTTACAGCTGTAGAAGATGCAAACAACATCTATTCTGCCAACCTTCTATGTCCTTTCCCTTTAAACTAGACATTCAAGAACATACTCAAACTGTAGATCAAGTGGTACATGAGCTTAATTACAATCTAATGGGAGAATTCATCTAAGAATAAACCAAGCATTACAGTGAAAGGGGTATGAAATACCCACAATAAACACTTGTAATGCTCATTAATTTTCACAGAAACAAAGGTATTGTTTTCCAAAGCATAAGAGTTCACAAGACAAAAACAAAACAAAACAACAATGAACAAAACCAACAAACCTCCAAAACCAAACAAAAATCCAGGAAGCAATATTAATAAAATTTGAAGTAAATTAGATTTCTGTTTTCAGATAAATGTATTTTTTTAAATTGTCCTATAGCAAGATTGCTAAAAGTTAATGCTTTAAGTTTAATGTACAAATGAATTTAGAGGCCTTGTTTTATAGTAGGAGTACATAAGCTTTAAAATCTTGTTGCAGCACTCACTTTGGTTGTAAAGCTAAAACTTCACAGTTGCTCTTGAAAATGCCATGTTGTGAATTCAAGTACTTTATAAACCCATAGATATTTGCCTCATGCTGATAAACTTAGTAGACTATATTTTTCCCTTAGTACAGCATTGCAGGGATGCAAAAAGGCATTACCTGAAGACACCCTGTGCTGCTTTGCACTTAGCACACTTTTGAATTACCAATGGGATGATTCAAGACAAGAGGGGGTTTTGTAACGATATTTATTACAAGCACTCTCATGGAATGGCCATATGAAAAATTCCCCATAAGAACAGTGCAACTGGTTAAAACCAATTATCTGTTTGTTCTAGTATCACTCTTCAGAGGTGGTCCAAGTAGTTGTACAGTGAATAATATGAGTAAATATAGAGATATTTATTCTTTCTGTCATATAATAATTTAATTTATTGCCTCTTCTTCTTGAATTGTGAATAATTACTCCCTGTGGTACCCACAATCACAGATGATTATACTCCTCTCAAGCTGTTTCTTTTCCAGGTTGAATAGTCTCAATCTATCCCACCGTTAAATTAATTTCAGTGATCGCCATTATTGCTATCTGTATCTTGTCTAATTGTATTTCATGATTTCTGACATTGAACAACCAGGATTTTCCTGTATTAAAAATCATGTGTACAACATATTTAATTGCAAATATTTGTCTCTTACTCCTTTCCTACCAACCCACAGGGTTCAGATTGTTATTTGTTAGTTAGTATTTTTTATCACTATTGAGATTCTGTTTCCATAAAATTATCTAATATTACTCCAAATGCTGTCTCCTGAATTGTAATATCTTAATCTGAACAAACTTCTAAATAATGACCTGCAAAATTTTCAGATACAAGTATTTATATGTAAGTCTTTCATGTTCAGTTCAATCCATTCACTGTATTTTTAAATTATCTAGTTTTGCTGCATTGTAGATTTGTGAATACACAAGTAAATGTGATTTAAAATGTTGTGATTATATTTTAAGGGCCCTAGATATAATTCTCCTTGGCCTCAAAATCTCTTTTGACCAAAATGATACTCGCTCTAGAAATACCACCAACATGATTATAAAGTGTTTTAACCTAAACAATATTCACATTAATATTGAAACTCCTGTTAGAACATTTCAAAAGACTTTCATTTACATAGGCTAGCAGAAGCTAGAATATGGAGAGCTGAGTAAAAATGTACCAATCCATAGGCCAGGCAACTCATACCCAGGTTTGCATGACTAGAGCTCAATCTCTTCTTGGCTGTGGACTCTAATACTTGCTGCATACTTGCCCTGCTATTCTGTATTTAGTTCTCCTTCATGATTAACAGGAGTTATAGTTTAAAATCAAATTAAAGTGAGTTGCAATTTAGGATGAAATTTTTGGGACTGTCATGCTGATGAGAAATAACATCATTTGGGCTTTTTTGGTGACTAACAAGAGTTATCACAAGAGTTATCACAAGAGTTCCACGTATTAAAAAAAATGGATTAATTAAATAGATTTTTGTTGCTTCAAGTAAGCAAAATGCTCCTAGAACATTATATTCCTTCATGATGCAAAAGATTGGTGATACAGAGAAACAGAATTTTTCCACGAGTTTTATTTGGGTCTCCAAAGTCCATGAAAAAACCTCTGCAAAAGTGTGGATGCAATGCAATAAAGGACCAAAATCTTAGCCCTCCAACATGATACATTGCCCCATTTACTCAAAATATCTGTTGAGAAGAGAAGAGATATGTTACAGCTCACTTTTTTTGATCTTGTAATGTCTTACTCATAAACAAAGACCTTTTCCAGTTTCCTAGTTTCTAAAAATCAGATAATATCACTGCCCAGTGCAGCTATGAGACATGATAGATATGCAAACATGTTTTTATTCTTTTTCAGTAGTAACTATAGACACTCATCTACAATACCCATAAGTTAAAAGATCTCTTTCCTTTTCCTTCCTCTAGTTACTTTCCCATCTATAACTGTCCATAAACTACTGTCCCAAGCTACCAGCAGATCTCAAGTGCAATAGCAAAGCATTGAATTCAATGTTCATGCCTTATAGAAAAAGGACCTCATGAAAGAATACAAGATGTCAAAGCAAACACTTCCTTAATACAGTAACTACATAGCCATGTGTCAGGGTTTGAAAACAAACCAGTGAGAAACTGTAAGTCAGAAATACAATTTTAACAGGAAGAGGAAACCAAAAAGTAAAATAAATGCAATAGTAGAAAAACCACTGACAGAGTCAGAATACAACCTGATGCCCTGTTGGTCAGGGTGTTGGTAGCAGTCCAAATGAAATTCTGTTGGAAGCGGTGATCCTATAGAAGGGTCTGGTCTCAGAAGGTCCAGCAGTGGCTATGTTGCTCTCGTCCTCTGGGAATCCAGTGGAGAAGGCTGCTGTGGTGTCTGAAATCTCTGTTTATATCCAGGATGGAATGCTTGGTTCCTCCCTCTGGGCAGAGCATCTCACAATGGGATGATGTAATTTTGTCAGTCATGTGGCAAGGCCTTGATGGGCCATTAACAGAATATAGTCCGGAAGGGATTATCTATGAGTCATGGTGCAAAACCCATTAACAGAAGATAGTCCAGAGGGTGGAGGCAAGCAACACCACCCACCTGGTTTCAACAGTTCATGTAGATGGTGATAGAATACACTGCAACCCAGGACACCATGTAATGAAGGATCAGAAAAGATGTGATCAATTTAGCCTTTTCATAATATTTAATAATAAAAGGTTAATTTTACTTTATTCCAACACAAAAAAAATGGCACATTACATATGGAATTACTGTGAAAATTATGTTTAAATTGAATGAAATTCAGCCCTACAGTTTTGTAGAAGTACAGATTGGCTTTTGATTTGCCCCAAGGCACTTCTGTTGTATCTCCTATTTAAAATCAGTTGCTGCTAATTCCTTGATTTGTATTACAGAGTCACCATTTTGGATGATTAAAAATCTTTTATGTTGGAGGACCTACTTTTTTTCATTAAGCAATATGTTAAAGGAAATAGGAGGCTGGCTTTGTTGGGGATGATACCTGAGGGGAATGTTCTGAATTTCTGAGAAACTTTTAGATATTTGGGGATGACAGGAAGGGCAAGTTTCTGTTTCTTTTGTTGCTGTGATTTAAATTATCTGGAGATTTTCTTTGTGAAAACATAGTATCTAATGAAGATTTTTTAATTTGTCAAGTGCAGTTCTTTAATGAAACAGATGCAATAACTAAACAAATTTATTCAAAATTCAGAAAGAATGATCAATCACAGGTTTTCAAAGCAGGAAAACAGAAGTTAAGGCTCTGACATATGCCCAAGATTTCAGGTTCAGCAATTAGAACTGAGATTCTGTACGGGACCTCTCAGAGCAAGTTGTTTCATGATCAGTCCCGCTCAGCACTACTGCTGTTCTTTCACAGGATTTATGGCACCTTAGCTGCTCTTCAGATATCACATACAACAGGCAGTGTAGACCCCAGAAGAACATGATATAATCTAAAAGTAATTTGGTGCACTATGTTTGAAACTTTATCAAGACTTTGATTTACTGAAACTTTATCAAGGCTGTGGACCTGTTGCTCTGTCAGTTGCAATGTCAGTCGTCTTGATTAGAGCTCTGAATGCAATACCTTGTAACTCCCATTAGACCTCTTCTCCCAGTTCCCTTCCTGTGGAAACCATGGTATGAGGAAGAGAAGCAGAAGAAACTACCTATGTCATGTCCTACACTGAATATTGACTCATCTGGGAGATGCATGTGACTAAAGACTGGGAGAGTCATCCCAGACTGGGTCATTTGGACACAGCCTTAGAGAACTCTTAACAGTCTGAGTGACAGCACATTCTTGTGATCACTGACAAGGTCCAGCACTTCATAAATGTCCACATAGTTTCATGTTGCACCCAAAACTCTGCCGCTTTTACTTTGTGTCCTACCATATTTGTTTTGAAATAGCCCTCAGAAACAGCTTCATAGCTATCATTTTCAATCCCTTCTCCAGAGAATCCTGTAACCAGAAGCTGGGAGATAACCACTAAAGACACTGCAAGCACAAGGCAATAAAATATTTTGCTTCGGTGTTTCCTGCAAACATAGCCATTTTTATGACAGTAGATTATAGTTCTCTGCATTTAAACAATGCAGACACCCCAACTAAAATGTTCATCCATGAAAAGGAAAAACAACTGACCCAATTTCTTTGCAATAGTATATAAGGAAATACAAACCCAGTGATGTCCTGTTAGAAATATCTCTGCTGACATAAATGTAATTACCTTCTAGTGTCACTTCTTTTCCCCTCTTGCTAAGAGTAAGCAGCTTTCCAGCATGATAGTAGTGAACAGTGTAGAACAGTATATTTGGCTGATAACAATAATAGGTTAATTCCATTTCAGAGTATATATCCTGCACATTTTTTCCACATAGAGTAAACTTAAACCTTCTGTTAATGATCATATCTTTTTAATTACTAGACTAGTGGCCAGTGTTCTTGACACAAGGTTGGAGAGTGTGATAAGAATCACTCAGAAAAAAAAAAAGGCTTAGAAAAGTTTGTAAGAAGACAAAGATTTTTGTATCCTGTATTTTTCAGACTGGGCTTTCTATCCTTCAGTTGCCTGCTGAGACTTGTTTCAAATGTTATCTGTTCCCTACCCTTGGACAATAATAAAGCGGAAAAAAAAAATGTGCCCATTGGAAAGGGGGAAAACTTCCTGAGTCTACGTCATCAGAAAAATGTACTTATGAACACTGTTACAGTTGCCCCCTGCACGCACCCTACATGTGCTTCATGGGCTCCAAAGTTCTGCTTATCAGTGATAGAGTGCCTCATTCACCTGCTCTGCTGGAATATAAATAAGATTTCTCAGGTTGAAAGAAAAGGTTAATATGCAATACATAAACAACACCAGAATCTCAGCTTACAGAAAATAACCTGCTATGCTGATTGGGTGGAACGCAAATTGAATTCCTGAGTAAACGGCTGTTGTTCGAGGAGAGAGAAGTCAAACTGTTAAGAACACAGAGGGTTAAATCACAGTGCAAGGACTGAAAGCACTGCTCATGGCAACAAATATTATGAGAAAAGATGCCAAGATTCAGTACCTAAAAGGAAGATGAAAGTGAAAGAAACTGCTTAAAAGATAGGTAATTAAATACATTTAAGATTTGCTTTTAATGTTGTATTATACTGAATTGCTTTGAGCATGTAAAGAAAATTTTAGTAAGACTTAAAAAAAAAAAAGCTTTTACCAAATTCTTTGTTCTTACTCAACTACCAATCAGTATAAAGTTCTAAACTTCTGTTGTTATTGTTAGAAATAAGATAACTTTAGAACTCTTCCAGCTATTACACATTTTTGGAGATGGAAGCTTTTAGTTTCAAGATTAAAGCTATAATGATAGTGTGCTATAAATGCAGTGAGCAAAACAAAGGAAGAGAGGAAGTTTACTGCAAGTCAGACCTATTATGAAGTAGAACTCTGGTTGAAATAACGTGTTGTTTTCTCTTTAAAAAGCCTTACTGGTTCCTTCATCATTGCAGTTCCTGAAATCAAAGCTCTACAAGAATCCCAGGAAACCTACACACTCTAGCAATCTGCTAAAATCCTTTATTGAGCCTTGATCAGCTCTTACACTTACAGAGACTTGGTTTTCTTATGGCACTTCATGTTCTTCTGTTCATATCTCCAGACATTTGGTGAGTAAAGTGCTTTATGAAGTAAAAGTTACTTTTTTTCAGTTGCAGTCCAAAACAAAAAAAACCCCACGCAAACAAAAAAAACCCTCACAAAAACCCCCCACCACACTGCTCCAACCTAAAAGTACTTCACATTTTTAATGCCTTCACTTCCACCCTATAGTCCCTACAGAAGTACTCAAAACATAGAAGCTGAGCATGAAGGTTCACTTCATAAGGGAAGTTAGAATTATCCAGAAGAATGGAGTAGAGTTATGTGACAAGAAGCACAGCAATATAACTGAAATCATTCCCATTTCTGAAGGCCATGCACTTGATGCATAGTTGATAAAAACCTTTCCACATTCTAAAACCTGAATGCTTTACAGAGAATCTTTATACCTACATGTAATTGCTGTAGCACCTGAGGACACCTGAGGAAGGTCTTCAGATGGAGATCCTGGGTTTAAGTAATGTACCAATAGAATTATTGGAAGTCTTTTTTGCTGAAGATGTAGGAGGTACTCATGCTTAGTGTTTGCTTGATGTTTTAGAGAAAAGGAGTCAGTCTGAGGAGCATGTTCATACCTATGTCTCTTGGTAATCAGTCAGAACTTGGTAAATTTTAAACCAGTTCTTGAGAGTAAATGTAGAGACCAGAGTTGCCAAGACACCATGTTAGGAAGGCATAAAACCATAAAAATGTCTTATTTTTTCTCTTCCCTGTGGAATGAATCCTACAAACTTTGTTGAATAGTGACACAGTTTTTTATAAATACAGAGGAGAGGTGCCTTAAGGGTAAAGGTATTATAGCCTGGGACCCCTCAAGCTCATAAAATCCCTTATACAGCATACTTGGAGATTTTTAGAACATTCTTTGTATCATCAGAGCAGTTCCTTATCTAGCTAAATTTTCTTATTTTTTGAGAAAATACTAGCAGTGATAGCATTAACAATGCTGAAAACTGGAATTCTATTGTTTTCCAGAAAGAGTTTTCAAAATTTCTTGCTCAAATAGAAGTAGCAAAGGATAATACACTTGGAAAAGCCTACTAGACTGTTGATGGCTAATTTTTTCCAAATGTTTTCTTTATGTTTTCGTTATTGTTCAGTGTGTCTTTGTGGCTTGCAGTAAAGAACCAATAGCATCATTCTTCTCAACACTGCATATTGGTTCTGCAGCTTTTCCTTGCAAGACATGGCACATTTGTTTGAAAGGAAATACATGAGAATGGTCACTAAAGTGAACAACATGGTCATAGAACAGATTTCATTCATATCCATTTATCAACTCTGTGTGTAGCATTTTTTATTTCCTACCAATATTACTGATATTTTTTGTCTTTTTTATGTTGTCCTATCTGAGACAAAACTGGAAGGTATGAGTATAAATTCTTCCTTTGCAAAATTCTGAAGAACCGGAGCCTTTGACTTGCATGTATGTGGATTATGCATCAAACGAATGGCTGTTCTGGGTGGAGTAATCAGTCTGCTGAAGCTTTTTCAATTGCATAGGATCGGTTATGCTAGAAAGAGACTTACACTAGTCCAAGACTATTGGCAAAAATTCTGATAATGATTCAGGGGAAAACAGACGTATGAACACGTCTTTTTTACATCCTCATGACAGGTTCAACTTTTATCACAGCCTGTCATTAAAAGAAGAGGTGTTTATTTATGTGAAGTCATTTACCTTGTTCAGGACAGATTGACAGTTTTACACCAGAACACTTGCTGTACTCATATAGAAGTCAACAGTTACAGGCTTAAAATGAGTGATCTGAGAAAATCTAATTTTTTAAAGAATAAATTTCTATACTTTAAAATTTTAAATTTTTATATTGTGACTAAAAGCTGTGGACAAATTAAAACATTGGTTAAACTGGTAAATGATTTTAAAAGCCTCTGTTTTGCTAATTAGTATTTTCCAATGGCTTTAAAACAACAACAAAAAAAAATTACACTCAGTTCTACAGCAGAGTTACTGCTCTTAATAACAGAAATATGCTTCCTCACTTACTTTCCTGACATTCAACTTATATTGTAGGTTGGTGCCTCTTGTGTAGTTTTAAAATAACATTGTCGAGTTCTTTTACAACAGATGTACAGCTGTGCCTGTTATATAAAATCAGAATTATTCCAACAGACGAAAATATGCATGTCCTCAGTCCACCGTGATCAGGGCTAATAGAAGACAGCTCTGGTCCTGAAATCTTATAGCCACATTATAGTGGCAAAATACCTAAGTTATTATACCTTGGCATGCAGGTCAGTTTGGGAACAGAATTATGTCTTCTGGCTAATGGCTAATATCTTATTATTTCAAACCATTAGCAGGAGAATTTGAGTCAGTCTTAGACTACAAACAAGTTTTCATCATAACTCCCAATTTCCAAAATTTTGTGTTCATGGAAGGAAACATACTGCTTTTAGAGTATTTTCTACAGTTCACCCCCTTCAAAAAGATGTTTGTCAACTATTATCAAGCAAAATCCCCTTGACCTGCTTTAATTCACCTGTAATTTTGAAAGAACGCAAATCAACAGTTCTTGGTGTAAATTTTACAGCTATTTCCTATTTTAAAACTAATTCTAACCAAAGTAACTGCACTTGAAGATTGAAAAATGAGATAGACATAATTTTCTTTGCATGATGAGGTCCTGGGATGAAATTTACCATGCCCAACAGATAATTTTTTTTTTTTTTAAGTAAAATCCAGTTATCCGTTCAAGGGTGCCTTTGGTGATTGTGCTGTGAAGTAATATAACCTTCTCTTTAAAAAGGGCTGTAGCAGTAAGTACTCTGAAGTTTCCATTGAGTAGCAGTACTTCTGCTTCATTAAAAAAAATTTAAAAATTACAGTCCTTAAAAATTAAGTAGTAGAAAAAAAGACTATTTTGTTGTCACTGTAAGGGTGTTTAGTATGCAGTACAGCCCATGTGCACAGTCTAAATTATAGAGAACAATCATAACCAGAATAGCCATCTTACTACACTGCTGTTGCAGTGTAACATCCGAAAGTTAAGCACCTCATCCCAGTGAGATGGCCTGGGACAATGATGGTCCTATGCAACCCAAGAGGTGAGAGGAAGAAAGCAAGTCCAGATCTCTGCAAGTATATGGAGAGCAAGGCTGCCTGTCCCTAGGCCATGAGCTTTTCAGTCAGAATCTCCAGCTCAGGTTCTTAGCTGGGCAGGGCTGGCATCCAACCAAGCGACTCAGAAACACTGTTTTATCTAATTTTCTTGAAATACCAAAATTCCAAAAGGCAAGATATCAACAAACGGGTTCAGGCCACTAAGCCTCCATCTTTCCCACCTTCCTCATCAGAAACAAGTGCACCAGCTCTTCCTTTAAAATCCCCATTTTCTATGGCAGTCGTGACTTTGATCTAGCTTTGAGGACTCAGATCCTCAAAGTCAAAATTAATTTCTGCCTCTAAGAAATGTAGACCCTTTTCTGGGTCTGATGCCTACATTTTCCCTATGCCATGGTGTTCATTGTGACCAAAGGGAATGCACACTCCAAAATGGGTCTCACAGTTCCTGGAGCAGATTTCTTGGTGACTTTTTAAAATTTATTTAGGCACCCATGCTGCATATGAATTATTTCAGATGCAGCTTTGGATTTTTTTCCTGGCCATTGCATTTCTAACCATCACCAGAGACTTCAAGCACCATTATTCCTTTGGCTGCTGGTGTGTTGCTAGGGTTGTTTCTAGTATCAGCCAAAGCTGAAGTAACCTGTACCGAGAATAGAATTGGCAACAAGAGGGAAAACAGGCCAGATGCTTTGATACATCAGTTGTACCAAATTATCTTTCTTTTGTAAGTAAGCCTCCAAGCCTTGTAAAATTATGGGCTCTCTTTCATAGGCAAAATCCCCACAACTGAAATTCTAAAGTCACAGAAGGATTTCTTGTGAGACTGAACTCAAAAGAATGTTTCAGGTACACATTCATAAGTATTAGGTGAGAACTCTGGAATGAGGCTAATAGAGGAGCGAGACACACTCTGTCCAGATAAACCCTGAGGGTGATCCTGCTGTAATTATGAGTTTCTCTGCTAACAGATGTTCACATTTAGAATCTGCCTGTGGGTAATAGAAGAGATTAACATTTGCCGACCGGTGACCTTGTGTTTTATATGGCTTTCCACGCTCTACCAGCCTCAGAACAATCAATAGCAGTACTAAATAGGCCAAAACCATGAAAACTGGATGAGAATTTCCAGAGATGTAAGCCATATCCATTAAATTTTAATTAAGTGAAAACTGCTTTAAGAGCTAGACTTTTTGTCTCTTTTTTTTTTTTTTCCCCCCCACAGGTAGCTTAGAAATGGGCAATTATTTTTCTGCTTTTGAAAAGATTCCTGATTTCATAACAAAGTTTTCCTGAGTTCATTTAACTAGGTTGTTGCCCTGATTGGCACAGCAGTTTGAGACAAATTAACAGAAGAATTGAAGCAAATTCACCAAAGCTTATTTCAAGTTTGATTGGCAGTGACATTTGGCATTTAGAAGAGAAATAAGAAAAGTTCAAGTGATAATGCTTTTGGTTTTTATACAGGAAAAAAAGTACTGATTTATTTTTTTCCTCCATTAACAATCTAGGTATCTTTTAAGGTGCACAAGTCAAATTTAATAGCCTTAAAAAGTAAGTGTGGCTAACAGTTAATAGAGAACAGAGGACAATTAAAAGAATGAAAGATCAAGCTTGGTGAAAGAAGATAAGAAGAGTTCATGGGCTATTGGGGGATGTTAAGACTTAGGAGAATGAGGGGGTTTTTTTTGTGGTTACCTAGAACTAATTAGGTAGGAAAAATAATTTTATCTGGCTTTTCATTAGTCACTAAAAAAAAAAGTTGGAATTCTGTGTAGATGAAAGAGAAAGCTAGTGACTGCTATGTAATTCCTTTTGCACCTTGGGATGACTTCCAGTACACACAATTATTAGAACAGCTTTTATATGTGAGTTGATCAAAGGAGTGTTCTTAAGTGAAGCAAAGAGTAAAGACTGAAATTAAAGAGGGTCTAGAAAACATGTTTTGTGAGGAATGGCTGAAGGAGCTGGGGTTGTTTAGTGATGCTCTAGGACACGAAAGAAGCACTCTGAAACCGAGTTCTTTACAGGTCGCAGGCCAGAAGGAAAAAAGAGCCTGGCTGTTTATTCTTTTCATATTTACATGTTTCTAGGAATAACCATGGATTGGAGGACGAGGTTACCACCTCCTCCATCTTCATTAGTTAACAGAACAATCCATCAAACATTCTCCACCCAGGAGACGTAATGTAAACAAAAGTTACAGTTACTAAAACATTGCTATGTTTATAGAAAGTGTGTGAGAAACTTTATCAAAGAATGAACATATAGAAAACTGCAGGAGACAGGGCAATAGTTTAGTCTGGAGAAGGGAAGGCTCAGGGGAACCTTATCACTCTCTACAACTGTCTGAAATTAGGTTTTAGTGAGGTGGGGGTCGGTCTCTTCTGCCATGTCTCAACTGAAAGGACAAGAGAAAATGTCTATAAATTGTGCCAGGGGAGGTCCAGATTACATATTAGAAAAAAAAATTCTCAGAAAGAGTGGTTAGACTTTGGAATAAATTGTTCAGGGAGGTGGTAGGGTTGCCATCTCTGGAAGTGTTCAAGACATGTATGGATGTGGCACTTGGGGATATGGTTTAGGGGTGATTGTAGTGGTGCTGATGGTGCTGTGGGGTGCTTGAGGGTTGGACTAGATGACTGTGAAGGTTTCTTTCAAAGATGATTCTGTGATTATGTGATTCTGTAAAAAGGAAAAGAGACCAATTCAAAATTTGAATTTATATTTTAGTAATGATTCCATTTTAAACTCACAAATAACTTATTTGAATTTTAGGATCTTCACTGCAAACTCAGATCATTGTGTTATGCATCCTTTGGATGGATGGCTTAGCATGCAGGATGGCTGACTGGCTCTTACAGAGAAGTCTTCAGCCTGAATATAAATGTGATGGCAAAACATAAGCCTCATGCTTGCTGACTTCTGTCAAACCCCAGTGATTCTGTTTCATATACTGAACATACATTAATCCTTTCCTAGAAATGAATTCCTTAACACTAGAAATGTGCCAGTAAGCTGGCACATGTAATCTTCTTTCTCTACATGGACATTCTTTCCTGTATGGTTTAGTCAATGAAATGTTTAGTAGCATTGACCCAAAGCAAATTATAGTTGTTTCTAATATGTAGGAAAGATAGATTCACTCAAACTTCATTAAAGTTTTCAATTCTACCCTGAAGGAAAATATCAAACATGGCTTAAGTCAATTAAATAGATTCCTGGTATGATGTGATTTTAATATATAAGAGTATCTCGAAGATCTCAAAAAGAAAGAGACTCAAAGCATGTGTAGCAAAGCTTCAGGATCAAGTCTCAGGTTTATTAGTCATCCTTCAATACCTCGAGACCAATTCAATTTGTCAGCGCTGGATATCATTGCCATTTTCCAGAGAATCCTGGGTTTTAAATCAAGGCCAACATAGCATCTAACCTTGGAGAGCAAAAGAATTTATAATATTGCTGGAAGTGCCATGTCTCAAAGGGATTTAAATCTTTTGAATAATCCATTCTCATTTTTTTTCCCCTAGAGGTGTAAGAGAGGACAGCTGCTACTATGTTTAACAGATTAAGTAATAAAATCAAATGTGCAGCAAGAGTGATCCACACAGGAGAAAATGATCCACACAGCAGAAACATTATGGATATCTTCAAAATTTATCTTAAATTGGGACTTTTTACACTAAGACAATCCTGTGTGGTCTTCTAGTCTGTTTTATGTGACTGAGGCATTTGTTCTCTGCCATGTTTTAATTTGCTTTTCTTGTCTGTGGAGGCTTTAGGAAGAATACTATTAATTTTGAATTAAAACTTTTAGGGCAGAAATTATGCCATGACACATTATACCCCACCAGATGTATATGGAGTACATAAATTTTGTGTGTGTGTGTGCATGCATTTCATACACACGCATGCATCTTTCAGGATGGTACAAGTAGACATTTCTAAGAGTTGTGTTTCGGCTGTTTATATTTCTGTCAAAATGAAACCAACTAAGCTGAAATTCGTCATGCATTAGGTTCATATGTTTAATTTTAGTAAAAAATAATTAAAACCTATATGAAAACTAAGTAAAAAGACAGTTTTCCTTATATTGCAAAATTCTGACAGCCCATCTTTGATGGGCTCAAGTACTGCAAATCCCTGAAGAAGACTTTTGAAGTTCACTGGAGACGTGTTGTTTGCCACCTTGTGAATATCTGCCCATATTTGGGTAAAATAACAAACTTTCAAAACAATATTGTTTGTAAATGCTCAGTGAAAACATATTTTTTAGCTGGAATTCTTGATTTTTTAATGTGTTGAGCATGTCCCACCCTAATGCTACATGGGACTTCCCCTTCCTCTCAGCTCTGAGCCCCTGCAGCTGATGTCAGATCCTGGTGCTTGATCTAAAAAGCACTGCCTGTAAGATGGTGCCTTAAACACTCTTGGTGCCCTTCCTGCCTAATCCAAAGCATGCAAAGCATCTCTAAAATCCTACACGGGGAAGGTGGGATTGAGAAATAAGCTGTGCCAGGGTTGACAGGGGCTGTTCTTCAGGAAGGGGAAGAAGGCAAAGGAGTAGGGGTACTGCTCGCCATTTGAGGAAGAGGAGGGTGAAAGAGGAGAAGTGAGACTTGAAGTGTCTGAAGAATCAGATGAATAGAAGAGGATGAGAGATGTGGGAAGGTGGTTGTTCAAGAGCTGCAGTGAGAAGCCAAGGAGGAGACTGACAAGAGTCATGGTGGGTGAGACATGTAAATTAGATAAAGAGAAGATGGATAAAAGGTTGAGGTCTTTGTCGGAGGCCAGGATTTGGACAAGAGACCTGTGCCAAAAGCTGAAGGGGTGTGTAAAGAGAGATTGGACCTACACAGGTAAGACATATAGCTGGCAGCAGATTGGGCAAAGATAAATGTGGCTGAAACTGAAATTCTTTATATTTCTGTATCCTGTACAATGCGATACATAAAACCACCTAGAGATATCTGTGCTAGTTATCACTGATGTAAGAAAGAACTCAGTTAAAAAAGAGCAGCAGTAGGCTTTGTATTCTGTGTTTCTCTCTTTCACAAGCCAAACATTAGGTTTCTACATGTACTTAGGGTGTGGGCATCTCCTAAACATTTTACATACAAAATAATAAACTTGCCCCTTCAGAAGTAACTGATATTTAAGTACAAAAATAAGGTAATTAGACTTTTCTCCTAATCTTTGATTAAAGAATTCCAGAGGGAAAGTACTATTCTCTTAGCTGAATTACAAATCAAAACAGCCGAGATGATACTTTAGATGGAGAATATACATGCTGAGCAGGTGGAATTTAGAGAACAGTGATTAGGACTTAGCTTGAAATACTGTAATTTTTAGTTACTTTCCTATTTTTTCGTTCAATGAAGTTATCCACAGAATGGAATACTAGGAATAAAGCAAAGGACTACATATTAAGAAAAAAATATGTAGAATAAGAAAAATTTGGTTGTTGAGTTAGGTTTTTTGCTGCTTATGCTGGCAGTTGGGCTGATGGAATAGGTGCAAATCCCTAGTTAAGATCTTTTTCTTCTCAAAAATTAAAGTTTCTGATGACTAGAGACAATAGAATTTTATTTAAGCAAATTACGTTACTGACGCTAATGCACTAAAGTAATGTTAATGATTAAAGTTATACCTACTTTGAGCTTGAGTAAATAGAATATGGCTTATTTTTTTACAAGCTTATAGACTTCCCCGCATAAGACAATGGAATTGCTAGTAAAAATGAAATACTGTTTTTCAGGCAAAAGCAAAAATTTAAAAAAAAGAGAAAGAAAAGTGCTACTAATGTCAAAAGACAGAGTTAGAATTTTTTTTTCATTATCTCAAAGGATGGAGAAAGGATTTAATATTGGATCACACAAGACAATGTAAACTCTCCAGACCCTCCAAAATTCATAAACTGGAAGGCAGAAATTATTCTGAAGGCTTAGTCTGGAACAGAAAAAGCAAGCCATATCCATTGCCCAGCATCCTTGGCAATTCAGTGATGATCATGCTCTTGAAATCTAAATAAACTTAAAACTATCCTGAACTTCATAACTTCCTTGGAGTAAAACAGACCCTAAATAGAGTTCCCACATTTCAAAATATATTAATTAACTCATTTATTCATTCACAATTTATTTCTCTATAATGTTTAGTTGAATTTATGTTTATTAGATTGAATAAGACTACTACATAGAAAGCAACAGCTGAAAAGCCACACCAAATTGAACAGAACAGCAGTGAAGTCTCAGATATTAAACACCAAATAGATGCAGGCACCAAAGGCAGTCAGTGTTCTCAATTTCCAAGTGTGTTAAGAGCAGCATGAGAAAACACTTTGAGGAAGATAAGAGTGCTTCACAGCATCGGGGGTGCTGATTGGCTGATGATTTGTAAGGTTGAATTGCATGGCAATCTAAATGCATTTTGATTGTAACACAACTTCAAAATTGCTAAGACTTAAAACACTACTGATTATTCTAAATTATTAAATGAGCTAGAAGAAAATTACCTATGAAGCCAAAATAAGCTTTGATGATTTATATAAGTGGTAACAAAAACATGTTGATATTAGTAAGACTGAGAAATGAACAAGTACTTTACTTCTGGGACTGAAATTTACGAGAATGTGCAGATGCAAGAGTATTCATTTTTCCTGGAATATATAAGTATTTTTATATATATAATTTTCCACTGTGGAAGAAAGATTGGGAATCATCACATCCTGAAGTTTTCTAGCCTTAAATACCTTTTCTGTTAGAATATGTAATTCAATGTAAAAATAATAAACTAGTGTAAAGGTAGATTAAGACTGAAAAAGGGTGTTTCTTCTTCTGGAAAAACACCTTTCCTAAAAAATATTTCTGGGCAGGGATATGGGGTATTTTATATAGTTCAAATTGCTTTGCTGCTATCTAAGTATCTTAAGTACCAATTAGAATTTCTCATGTTTTTCCAACAAAGATTGCAGTAGGTTGAAGAGATAAATTAAAGAACAATTCAAGTTGCTTTTTTGGAGATATTGGAGAAATTTAATAGAACATAATAGCTCTGTTTGGAAGTGGCAAGGCATATCAAAAACTCTGATTAGCCATAAAGTTACTAAGGAAAATTCCTGGGTTGCACAATATAGAACATGCCATACGAATTTTATTTCAAGTCCTCCAAAATTTCCCATGATATAAACTGGTTCCAGAACATGCAATTTTATTGGTAATAATACTGATAAGCAAAGCACTTCAATTGTAAGTTTAAACCTCTTTGAAGTTCCATTCACTAAACAAGGCTAAAGCTTTAAAACTGAATACATGCTGAAGAACTCTGTAAGTCAGGTCCTTTTTTTCTTTGCAAGGCTGTTAGATAATTCAGGGCTGAGACACAGATTCTGGCTGCAGGAGGCTGTTGTGATTTAATCTGTGCTGTTAACTAAGCCCCACACATCTACTCACTCACTCCCAGAATCATAAGGATAAAAGGGAGAAAACTTGTGGCCTGAGATAAGAACAGTTTAATATTGAAATAAAACGATAAAACAAAATTTCGGTGATCATGGCAATGCAACTAGTGTTACTAACGCTTCTGCTACTACTACTACTACTACTACTACTACTACTACTAATAATAAT
This sequence comes from Daphoenositta chrysoptera, assembly GCA_013397915.1. Lineage (NCBI taxonomy): Eukaryota > Metazoa > Chordata > Aves > Passeriformes > Daphoenositta > Daphoenositta chrysoptera. The sequence continues at coordinate 107,817 of VZRO01003855.1, read as the reverse complement.
AATAATAATAATTGCTCATATGCAAGTCATTAGTTTGTGCCTGCAAAAATATGATAGACAAGTCTGATGTGGATGGAGCCAGTACGGAGCGGTGTCTTAACAACGGGATGGAACTTTTTGCAAAACAGTGATTCACAAGAAGCCCTCTGAGGCAGCCTTGCCCAGACAATCCCTACTTGGTTGTCAAGCTAAGTCTAAGTGGTCAGAGTTTTGTTTCTCTCTGTGTCCAGAACTGCTCCAGCTGAGTGGTCAAGTGGATTTCACTGCCACCCTTTCCTTCTGGTCAGAAGTCAAAACCAAACACTGATCGATGATTCCGGGAGCGCTGAATCCAGTAGCTCTCATGAAACTTGGAACCAGTACACATCCAGATAACCATCTCAGAGAAAAAACCAGGGGCTATTTTAGTTTGAAAAGCAGGCCTCTTTTCTGTAGTAGCGTCAAGCTTTTGTGCCATTTCAATTTTTCTGTCTTTCCTGGAGACTGTACCATAGTACACTTATCAAAATCTTTCTGCTGAAGGTAATGTGAAAGATAGTATGAGTTAAAAACCAGAGAATGCCATTTCCATGTACTGTTGACCTGCTTCCTTACGAAGGATGAGGGAGACCTCATCCTTCACTTTATTCCAGGACCCTTGTACAGATTTAGACTAAACTTCAGACTGTTACTCAGCACACAGTTGATGGTGTAAGTTGAGGGACCTTCTGCCTCCACTGCAAACTACCATCATGTTTCCAGCCACTCCTGATTTGTCTTCAGGTTGCTTCAAACTGCAACAGTACATCAAAGATGTTAAAAGTATTAGCTATTTGTCCTATTAACATATTCAGTGGCTTAATTTTGTGAATTCTCTGTCTTGTATATTAAAAACACACAGATTGAAACCTCATTTTTAGCAACTTACATTTTTGCATGGCAGGGTACAATTTATTGATTTTGCAACTGAATTATTCAAGTCACTCATTGGCAGTGAAATTATGCAGCTTCAAAAAAAGCTGAAACCAATAAAAAATTCTAAAAGAAAAGTGCCAGGTATACAAAACTGAGTTGTTTGATGAAATTATAATCTTGTCTGCATGTGGAAAAATCAGTAGTGTCTCAAATGTGAAATAACAAATTATTGATAGTCATTAGACTTGATTCACAGCTTGGAACCAATCTTACATTTAATCAATAGCAGCATTTAATTTTCAAAACTTCTACAAATTTGTAAATCCAAAAGACCTTATGACATGGAAAATGATACCTATATCATCTATATTTTAAAAGGGGTTTATATGCTGTTTGAAACACTTAGCTTAATGCTCCTTTCAAATATTGAGGATGCGGTTGTATGCTGATGCTCAAGAATTTTCACGCATATGATAGCTTTCTTGACAATATTGATAACAGATAGGTACCTAAGTACCAGTCCACTGAGAGGAGAATTTAGGCTTTGGCTTGAAGCACTCAGTTTCCATCACAAATCTTCCTATCCACCCATTTCAAATTGAACAGTGCTGTAGTTGAAAGTCTTATGCAGTGTGAAATAAGAAATTCGCAGATATGGATGTTCTGAGTTCAAAACTACTTGATCTATTTAGGAGTGAAAAAGTTCTAGGATATATCTCCCAGAAAGTAGACATTTAATGAAGTTTAATTTTATATAGGAACTTCATTACTTAAACACTTTATTTGTTTAGATCTGTAGTATAAGTTATCAATAAAGGTGTTTGAGACTACTGCCAAAGCACATATCAACAGAATCTCAGCTTCCCACAATTTTGAGTTTGTTTTGATTTACCTTGTTTTGTTCAGATTAGCTATTTGCTACAATTTTGCATTTTTTTTTATACCCGAATACCATGTGCTTTGTTTTGTCCCCTTTTCCCTTGCACTATGGTGGTTCTTTTGTGTCCCTCCCCTCCCATTTGTTTGCAAACTTCTCATCCTTCCCCATTAACATAACACCAAAATGTAATGAACAGCTCTCATATGGTCCATTCTTTCCACATTATTCTGAAGGTTTCAATTTGTGTGTGCTTGAATTCACTTTATTATCTTGAAAGTAATGATCTTTAGGATGTTTTGATGGAAGCAACAAAACTAAAAATTATTTTAGAATTCTGTTTCATTTTCTTCTTCAAGTGAGATCCCACAATATCCTCTCTGTGGTTCACTACAAACAGGCCTGGAGAACGTTGCCTAAAACTGTAATATTTTTGTCCCCTGAACAACTTTTTTTCCTGCCCAAATTTGGGGTAAAATAAAACAAACAAACAAACAAAACCCCAAAACACACAGGCAAAACCACAAAAAACACAATCAAAAAAAGATAACTACTTAATCATTCAGAGAAATAAAGGAATTTTTAAATGTTAACAAAATATTTATTAAACAGAGTTTTTCATGAAAGAAAGTGTCTTGTGAGTTACATCTCCATTCAAGGACTATACATCTGTTTAAAAAGATCTGTTTGCCTGTGAGGAGAGAAAAAAGAACCTACAGTTTGCCATACAAGATAAGAAAGCATCTTGCCTTTGGCAGTAACTAATAGTCGATGGTTAACAGAATGGCAAAAGTCACAGCGAATGCCTCTAGACAAACATTAAACATTGCAGACTGAGGTAAATGGTGGAAGGAAATGTGTCTCCTGACCTTTGCAGGAATCAGCACACACCTGAACACACAGATAGGTGAGAAATGCAGAATCAGTCACAACTATTAATCATGTGAATGCTTGATTTTTCAATCTGATGGTTAAAATGAAACTTTAAAAAATGAATTATTATTTTCCCAGAATTATTTTTTTTAAATTTAAATTATATTGTTAACTTTTTACTGATAATGGAAAGCTTTCCAAAGGAAATATAATTGGAGCAAGAAATAGATATTGTTCTAGAAATAGCTAAAATGAAAAGCTTCAATTTTAATGAAAATATCATCTCCCTTTTTTACTATTTAAAACCCACAAATATATGTGACTTCTTGAACACTACAGCAATTTTGATATTTCTCCAAATGAATTTTCCAGTGTAGTTTATGAGATAGAGACAAAAAACATCATTATTTTGAAAAATTAATTCAAGGTGGTGCTACATGTTTGAAAACAGAGTATTAGAAAATAATAAGAGATTTCTTAGAGCTTGGTTTTATTAATTGAAAGAAATTCCTCTTTTCTTCTTTTTCTTTTTAAAGTGCTTCATGTTTTTCCCATAGTCTCTCTTCAACCAGGGAAATAAAGTTATTATAAATTTCAGGAGAAAAAAAGTCCATCCAATTTTGAAAAAAACTTTATTCCAACTCAAAGTGTACAGATGACATTTCTGTTCAATTCTTTTATTCCTTTCAATCGGAATAAAGAGCTCACAAAATATTTTTAAGGGATATTAACTGAATTCCTAGAGTTAAAAGGAAATAAATGGCAAAAGCAAAGGAATTGATGAGTGGGGGAAAAAAAATTATTGAAATAAAATAATGAAAATAAAAATAATCAAAAGGCTTATCAATTATAGAAATCACTGTCATTCAGCACATCAAACACACATTACTTGTAATAACTTGAATACTAAGTGGTTCACACTATGAAAATACCTATCTGCTTTCAACAGCACCATTCTGAAGCTAAAGACAAGAAAAGTTTTTCACATGTATAATTGACTGAGAGAAGACAAAATAATTGTATGTAATAAATTTTTAATCTTTTGTGATTGACTAGAAGAAATAATTTGTGGTTTAAGTTAACCAATAGTGGTAACTCATAATTTATTAGTTTTATCCCCACTTCACCACTGCAAGTGGGGATCCCTGCAGAGGGAAGATGACATGGAGTTTCAGATGCTGAAGATGACTAAATATTTTTCTCTTTAAATACTAGTTAGCTAGTAAACTTTTTTCTTCTCTAAACTTGAGGGCAGAGGAAAAGAAGACAGGGAAACAACGTTTTTAATGGTTTGATGATATTTTTGTATTTAGTATAAAATTTTCATTAATTGCCAAAGAACTACAGGGAGTACAAGCACAATTTTAAAAGTATAACCTTTAACTACGGTAGGGTGCAATAATGCATCATCAGCAACAGTAAGGAAAATAACATCCTTAGAATTTCTGTTAAGGCACGAATGTAAATAATATTGCATATTGACAAAGTGGCCTACCTGAGGTTTAATTGGGTAGTTATGCTAACAAGAGAAGATGTGGAAATTTTTGCTCTGTGGTATTCAGATGCTGAGACTTGGGGCACTTAAAAAATTCTTGTGGCAGTTTAGATTAGTACAGGAGCCACCCACTATATTTTACCACTTCCACAGAAGATTAAGCCAAAGAGAACACATATCCATACTGCATGTGCTTCCACGCAGGGTATGGCGCCTTAATGCAAACCCAGTTTAATTGTATTTTTAAGCCAAGGCATGAAATTCAATCCAAGACTCCTGCTGATGTGTAGGCAGGTGTTGCCTTCTGACAGCTTTGCCGTGGAAATAGAAACCTCAAGCAGAAAAACAAGACAAGCAGTAGCAGTGATACCATCTTTACTTCAAGAGGACTCACCAGAGTTCATCTGTCAGTGTTGTTAGTTCCCCAAGTAGAGATCAAAAGAAGCAATTAGAATTATTTCCATCAGACTTCTCTTTTCAGATAGTATTTCTAATGGGAATTCTGAAACAAAACTTTAAATACCTTTCATCTTATTTTAAGATTTGAAAGATTAAGTGTTCTTCAACTTATCTGAAAATCAGGATCTTTTGTGTCTGTAAAGAAATTCCTGGAGCCAAATTAAGATGTATAAACAGAATGCCTTATACACTGTTAAGTAGGATAAGATACAATGTCAGTATGTCACCACATGAGTCCCTCCTGGGGCACCTAGAAGCGAATGTGTCCCACGAATATCTATTTTATGAGCAGTTAATTAATCAGAATAAATCCAGGCCCATATACATACAATTTTAATCTGATCTAACCCTTATTTATGTGTAGAAACGTTTTATTTTTCCTGTAATTTCAGTGTCGTTTTTTCCCTTCAATGAATCATCTGCTTTTTGCTAACAATATTGTCAATGATTTCTTAGGTGACATACAGTATAGTACATTTTGATGTTCCACACATCAGCTTACTTCAGCTTGCAGCATCTGATGTTACAAGAGATATGGAACATGACACGACCAATGAGACTTGATAAAATGTGTTACAATCCAGAGCATTGCTCTGAAACCTGAAACGACCTTTTCTTCATTATTCTGCAAGATTTTGTTGTTTGTACTTCCTCAGTGTAAGAGGGGTTTTTTTAGTTTGAAAGGGTGGCATTAAAACAATGTGAAAAAGTTTATATTGAGGAAAGCACTGGTCCCAAATATTGCTAACACTGATACGATTTTAAGAAAACAGGACTTTATATGCAAAATGTGGGAAAGAAACTAAGAAACAGAGATGGAACAATAAAATAATGTATAAACATAATCCACTTCAGTTTTAAAATAATTAACAGACAAAATTGTTACTTGACAAGCTGTAAATCTGACTGTAAAACCTGCTGATATATGTTAATAGCCCCTGTGAACTGGGCAGCACACAAGTGTGTGAGCACGCACGTTTTTGTATATATAGGTATATATATGCTCATATATGCTCCAAGCAAAATTTTGAAATGCTTAGGTCTGCATGGATAAATGAAAAGATGAAATGAAACCGGGAGAACAGGAGTAAGGGAAGAGAAAACTGTAGGAAGAAGAATAAAACAAATGAAAGTATCTGGATTCAGTAGAAATAAATATTATTGTGAGCCAAGAAACACAAGAATTGCCTCTCTTGGGAGATAATTATCAGGGATTGCACATATACCAAAGCCTAAGGGAGTTCAATGGAGATTGCATTTCAAAAGACTTAGATAGGAACCTAAAAATTTATTTTAAAATTATCACATTCTTATTTACTAGATGGTCTTCACATTTTGTCATAGAAATGTCATCATGTGTAAGAAATGCATCTTAAGATTCTTGATATTTTGCTCTTTATTAATATGTATTTATGTAAATATTAAGTTGGCTGACAGTTACAACCATTATTAGGTTGTGGGTGAAAAACAGAACTTAAATAAATAATTCAAAAATCAACTGTGCTTAACTTGTAATATAGTTTCTTTCTAATTTCTCACCCAGATATTGCATTAGATGTTTTATGCTTCATCATCAATCTACTTTTTAGCATCTGCAAAATTCAAATGCATCCAATTATATTAATTTCATTGGAAAACTGTTGAAATGAAAGGCACATTTTAATAATGTTTTGCATACTATTTTCAGAATTGAATTCAAAAAAGTTAAAATAATGTGAAGTATAATATTACTCATTCATATTTTTTTTGTTTTGCAACTGTTTTTAAGTTATTTAAAGTATTAAAATTTTACTTAAGAATTTAATTACAATGAAACTTTACGCTCATGGTAATAGTACACTGTATTGTAACTTGATTTCCTGAACACTTCAAGAATAGAATGTTTCATATTTCTATTAGCCACAGTGGTTTTGTTACAGAATCTCTGCATATATATATTTTGTAAGTTTTTTGATGTTGCTCAGATATCTCTTTTCAAATTACCTCTGTTGACACTGGCAGGATTTATATAAGGACAGAATTAGATCTTTATTGAATTAATGCCTGATCTTGCAAACTTTGAGTTTTGGTATTGAATTAATTTGAACTTGAATGAGACCTTTACAACAAATTCTGAAAAGCACTTTGAATCTCCAGTAGCAAAATTTTATTCTGCTTTACAAAAACTGTGACGATCTCATGTGATACCAAACTGACATAAGGTCCTCACTGATAATGAATAAGATCTATGTTGGATTCATGTCCAGTAATCGAACTTTTGTATTCCTATTCTACAAAACAAACATATGGCAGAGAAGCCCTTTGTAGACATGAAAATTTTGCTTTCAGGCTAAAATGGAAAAAGGCAGAACTGTGCTACTTAAGTTTTCCATGAGATATTCAGACTGGGATGTAGCTAAGATAATGTATGGGATATTAATTGAGCTCTGTGTCAAGGGCACAGTATTCCTCACAGGCTGCTGAAGATATTCAGATATTCCTGCTCTCAGTCTTCCTCATATGGCTAGAGTGTATAACTTTTCCAGTAGAATAGGCAAAGTCCTAGGAGTGACTACATGTGATGGTTTTTTACTACTTTAGGATATTTCTACAGCTCAACCTGCCTTCTGGCCAGCTGTGTGCACATCATTGTATGTCTCAGTTTTACACTTCTCACTGCTCTTGTTCCAGTGAAAGGACCTGGAAGCTGTTATTACACACCACCAAGGCACTTCCATTTTCTGTGTTTTCTGAGATGTCTCATTTTATGCTTTGTTCCATTTCAGATAATGTGTTTCTCAGATTTATTTTTATGCTGTTCCAATTTCTCATTTGTTGTTATTATGAAGATAGTTTTGAAAAATAATAATAAAATATACACCCATTTGTGAAGATTGATCATGACACTTGCCACCTATTTATTACAAATAACCTTCTGTGAGAATCCCAGAAGTACTGTCACAAGTGTACTGTCATGGTTTATTGACTAATCAGCAAAGAATTGAAGTCTTGATTGGCTTTATTTGTTGGTTTATTGAAACAGGGAGATAGGAAGTACTGGACAGATTAATTAATTTTTTCTGGGGAATCCAAACTTAATCTAAGGGACACTGTCACTTTGATTGATAGCTGTGTAAAAGAAGAGGTGTTTTGAAAAAAAACCACTCATGATTTGTTACTTTTGTGATACATTAATACTAAGTTCTTCATTTTAACTACTTCCATTCTGGTTTCTAATATAAGTATCAATTTCAGCATCCAGAAACAACTTCTTGAATGTTTATGAAGCAAGGCTTAAACAGGATCTGAAGGGTATATAGAATAAGCAAGTAAAATAGTTATAAAAAAATATATGTGAGTATATATACATGTATATATATATACACACTCTTAAACTGCTTTAGGTCAAAGATAAAGGCTTTTTTACCCTTGTGATTGAGACTATATTTGAAAATTATGAGAACATCTAAATCGTGATAATTTACAACATACAGAAGATAAAGTAATGGGAAAAGTTTTAGTCAGTTTGGCTAATATTTTTATAAAATATGACCTCAAGAACAGTGTAAGAATGAACACAATTTTCAAATTCTCATCAAGTTTGGAAAGTCAGGGTACAGTTCAAGTATGTTCAAAGCTCACTATTCATTTAACTTAATAGTTACTATTATTCTGTGATCTTGTATTTTAATCTACAGGTCTGCTATTTTATATGACAAACTCCAGGTTTGAGCCTTTCAGACAGATTGACATATTAAGATCTTTCATTGCTTCAGCATATAAATATTTCCTCAGAGAGGAGCTCAGAGAGGACAAGAAATAAACCAGGAATGTTAAAAGAGTTTTCCTGAATTTTTGTTGTATAACTACTCAAACATTTGTTGTTATGTAACAAGAAATAAATTAAAGCATTGCAAATTCATAAATTTGTGGAAGAAACTGTTATACCCTTTTCTCAGAGGCAGTTTAAAAAAAAAAAAAAAGTCTATTGTAAAGCACTACAAAATAATTTATTTATCCAAAAGCTCTGAAGCAGTTATTAAACCAGCTGTTTTCAAAAGTACACAAATCTGCTAAGTTGCAGTTGGGTAACTGTTAAATGTTAAAGCAGTGAATGATCAGCATGTAGCAGATGGCCTGGGAATGGGTTAGAAAATGGCAATGTTAATACCACCAGACTGAGATGTTCATTTGTGCTGTGGTATGTGCAGGCTGGGTGAATAATGAAGGCTCTGTAATAATTGTGTAAATCCCAACATTATTAAATCGATTCAGCTGGGGTTTCTTCATATATGTGAAGCACTTGATGTACTTTAGGAAACACCTCCTCTTTTTGCTAAAGCTGTTCTCATTAACTCATACTGCTTTATTTGCTGTGACCTCAGTGTTCCTGTTTAGTAATGAGTGGAATAAAAATTAGAAATCTGCTTTCACTCTCAATATAAGAGAGGGGAAAATATTCCAGAAACTAAACACCTATCCGCTGTTTTTTGCAGGTTGGCCATTATTTGAATTGTACACCTTCTTTTTTAGGATTTTAAAATTAAATTTCTCATAATAGGAATAGGAAAATCTCAACCTAGTCAACTGCTAAATGTTGTTTTAAGGAGGCCAAATAAAAGAATACAGAGAATCAATAACCCCAACAGGTATCTTGCTCCAACAGCCTATCAAAGCTTGCTCCTGCCTGTGTAATGCTAAAAGGTAGAATTTTTTTTATAATTAGAGAGGATATGGATCAGGAATAATGTACCAAGAATATCCCATGTGACAGCCCCCAGAGTTCAATCACCTATTTATGTCGAGGTAAAACATGAATGAAAAATAAGCAAAAAGTCAACACACTGTAAACATGCTACAGGCAGATGCACAGCTAGCACATAGTCCCTAGAGTACCATTCTTGGATATGTGCAGATGTTAGACTTAAAAACTGTTACCCACCTACAGGAGTCTGTACCTGTGAACTGAGAATTATTGGCGCGGCTCGGGGTTCAGCCCGGAGACCCCCTCACTGCATCCGCAGTGGGTGTCTTCTATGGCCTCCTGCCAGCGGAGCGCGGCCGACCCGCGTGCAGGGTAGAAACAGAGAGCCCGATGGGAAGCGCGCCGGCGAGGGCGAGGATGAGGGGGAGGTTTCCGTATGGAGTTCCAAGAGTTTTATTCTTGAAGGGGTCCAGGGACGGAAAAGGCAAGGATTCAGGGTGTGCAGGGGGTTTTAAGGGTAGGAGGTACCGGGGCGGTGACAAATACATAACCAATAAGGGCATAACAAAGGGGGGTTCAGCACGTAATTGACATTAAATAAACTTATCTGATAGGGGAAAGGGAGTGAAATAAGTTGCACAAACCAATAAGATACCAAATAGAGGAGAATTATCTAGAAGGAGAGGTGTTGCAGACCTCGGGGGAGGGAATACAGCAAACTGAATGACAAGGGAAAGGCGGGGTACAAACCTAGTAAAAACCCAACAATGGGAGAAACTGGGACAAAGCATATATACAGAGAAGGATCTATCAACAGGGAAAACAGGTAACCAATAAGCCTAAAAGAGGACCGCAACAAATTATCTTTGCCCCTCAGCTTTTAACAGATGAGGAGGAAGTTGAAGGTTATTAATACAATATTATTTTTCAGCATCATGGGTAATATGTTGCTTTAACTGCCTGATGAGACGTACGTTGACACCTATGCCAGGGCTGATGGCAGGACAACAGCCCTCTGCATCAGTATGAGGCACCATGCACGATTAACCATCAAGGAAGCTGGAAACCTAAATTCTGCAAATTCCTGTCATTAGCTACTGCATATACATTAGGGGGAAAAAAAAACAATAAAGAAAACAAAGAATTTATTAGTATTAATTCCATTTTATAATAACCCATACTACAGTCCTCAGAAAAATAAAACCTTTAAGAGACATCTATTAATAGTTCTGTTTGAAAATACTGGATGGTGAGGCACTGAAACGGATTGCCCAGCAGTGGATGCCCCATCCCTGGAAGTGTCCAAGGCCAGGTTGGATGGAGGTTTGACCAACCTGGTCTGGTGGAAGGCATCCCTGTTCATGGCAGGGGGGTTGGAACCAGATGATCTTTAAAGTCCCTTCCAACACAAACCATTCTACTGTTTTATGATAACTGAAAGATCTAGAGAAGATGTTATGTTTTACTTAACTGTTAATCAGCAGTATATTGCTGCACACAAAAAATGCAATATTGAAGATGGCAGTAAATTCTAATGCTATTTACTGCTAAAATTCAAAATGTCTGCAAGAAATAAGCAGCCTAATATATCCTCTTCCTCAGCTGTGGATCATTTTGCAGAAGAGACATCAAGGAAAGACTTTCTACTAATTTTATAGAAAGCCATCCCATTCCTTGCATTTGTGTGAAAGTTTTTCATCACATGATGGTGAAAAAAGTGAGTCTGGCTAGAATTAATACAAAAGAAAAAGTCATATTTTGCTCTCAGACACATTGCTATAACCCTGAAAAGGTTGTAAATGTCACTTGAAGTGTCACATGCTTAGCTAAGGACAGAATTCGTCACTCAGATTGCAGGATAAAAAGGGACTGCAGAGCTCTTTAGGATGTCTGTGTTTTGCTTAGCTCTGCAGTATAGTACAGGCTATGGGAATGTTAATGAACTTCCATAGCTGGTTTAGCCAGCCATAGTTAAGTAGATTTAAGAATGAGATGAATTTTACAGGGGTAATAAAGTGATTCTTCCAACAGTCCTCTTCCCAATTCCAGTTGCTACCAATGTAAAAAGTGAGTGAATTTGTTAAAAAGTTCTCCCAGAACATCATTATTCTATACCAGTCTTCAGACTGTGTTTTCATGTTCCTGTGAAAAGCTAGGGCCAGGACAAATCTACATACCCTCAGTTTCTCTTATCAGAGTTTAGAGAAAGAGTCCTGCATAAAACAGCAGCAAGAAACCCAAATTTTAATTTTAAGGTCTTCAAAGATTGTGTCTCTAATACCTGTAGAGTGTAAGTTATCTAAATCATGTTTATCACAGAAGAGACAAAGCAAGTGGCAACTCATAGCAGGTGGATTTTGTTTAAGAGCCAACAATAGTGCTTCTACCCTATTTCATTATTTCATGCTCTCAACTCCCCCAACATTACCCAGTCTTGCCTTCCCTTCCCATCAATGAGATTGCTGCTGGTCTGGGACAACTGGACTGAAAGACCTGTTGGTTTCATGCAGTCCAACTCTTTCAGTTCCAGCTGTGTCCCTAGGTCTCCTCCAGCAACAGCTGGTGCATTTCAAAGTATGTCTCCCACAGAACAAGGCTTGCCCAGTCTCAAGACTTTATACATAGAAGCACAACACATCATCTGCTTCCCAACTGCTTCTTCTGACAAATTTATAGCGTGTAACTCTACACTTCAGAGGGTCCCATGTGTGTAACTTCTGCTTAGTCAGGCCATACCTGCAGTTTACAGCCAGTTTAGACTGGCTGTAGCTCACCAGGGTAGGCTTGAGCTTGAGAATTCAAAGGCTCAGTTTGAGACATTCATGTACAAGCACATATGCACACAATTATCTGCAACACACAAGCATTCAGAATCTAAGGAGTTCCTCTTCTACCAAAATGCATGAAGAAAATGCAGAAGAAAAGTCGGTATTTGCACCATAATGGAAGTTTGAGAGTGATTTAATGTGTATCTCTATAAGATGTACACATGTAGAGTGTATGCAGTGGGGAAGCAAAAGTCCTGGTGCAAAACAGACAAGAAAAAAAAAACAGTAGATGCATCAGGAGTCAACACATAGTGAATTATTAAATAGTTTCAATTCACCTAAACCTACTTTTACTTCCAGTATGTTTCTAAAAACTTGCTTATGAGGAGGAACAATAGAATTGGACCTGCTATTCAACACAGTTATTCAGATGTGTACCTTTTATGATCTTCTCTTGAAATCGAAGCACAAAAAATGGCTACCATATTGATTGAACTTTAAAAAAAATCCCAGAGAATATTACTGGTTGTAAAAGCAGTCAGCGCTTAGTTTTGTTTGCTTCATTCATTTTCCCTATTCATCCTGTTTCCAGATCATTAATGAAGACTAAAAACAGTCCCAAATTGCACCGTTTAGCAAACTCTGTATTTTATATTTCCGTGTTTAGAAAACACTCTTTATTTTGTCAGTACCAATCCATAACAGTAGTTTGCCTCTTATCCCAAAATATCTGTATTTTCACATAGCTTTTAGCTTTATATGAGGAGTTTGATTGCAGCATTTCTGAATAAAAATAAATTATAACTGTCAGTTCCTGTTTACCTACTGTTTTGTTGACCAGCTTGACAATATCTATCAAATAGGCTGGAGTCATATTTGCCTTTTGCTATAGATGATCTAGTTTCAGTCATATCTTATCATGTTCCAGTATTTCAAAGAAAGTTTACAAAAGAATACAGTCTTTGTGTGAAGCTTGTATTTTACATAAAGGAAGAGCATTAACTGTGTTAGGTAGGCAATTGAGCAGAATAATGGTGCTTTAAACTTTTAAAGTGAATGAAATCTATATTCATCCAGGTATTTTACAGTTTCAGGATTCATTATTTGTTTCAAACCATTTTTGGAAAGCTCTTCATTGTCATTTAGAGAATAAGGTAAAAAGTTACCTTCCATAACCTCTGAATGACGTGCATTTTTTAAAAAATTAACTTATTTTTGTAAGTAGCACAGACATGCAATTCTTCACCTCCTTCAGAGATTAGGGTGGACTGAGTTTTTGTAGGTTTTTCCTAGGAAAAATAGAAAAATGTCTGAAATATATGAAAGAGTTTCATAACCAAAATGTCATTTAAAAATGAGGAAGTAGTGGAGCATTCAAGAATATCATTGCATGCATATCGAAACAGGAGGAAAAGAGGAATTGAGTCCAGTTAACTTCAGTTCTGAAAAGTCTGGAAGAGATAATCAAAGAAATTATTTGCAACTGTATGGATGACAGTAAGATGATGAACAGCAACCAAGAACAAATTGAGTCAAATCTGTATGTTTGTGCTGGTTTTTGACTGAGATAGGTTTCAGTTTTCTTTATAGTAGCTGAAATGGGGTTGTGTTTTTGATTTGTGCTGGAAACAATGTTGGTAATTCAGGGATGTTTTAGCTATTGCTGAGCAGTTCTTACACAGAGTCAAGGCCTTTTCTGCTTCTCACCCCACTCCATAAGTGAGCTGAGAGTGCACAAGGATTAGAGAGGAGGCACAGTTGGGACAGCTGATGCCAGCTGACCAAAGGGATATTCTGTATCATATGGCATCATGCCCAGAATATAAACTAAGGAGAATAAGAAGGAAGGAAGGGGTAGGGGAGGAATGCTCAGAGTGATGGCATTTGTCTTCTCAAGTAATGGTTACATGTGATGGATGCCTGCTCTCCTGGAGATGGCTGAACACCTTCCTGCCCATGGGAAGTGGTAAAGGAATTCTTTGTTTTGTTTTGCTCATGTGTGTCTCTTTTGCTTTGCCTATTAAACTGTCCTCATCTCAACCCACAGATTTTCTTATTTTTACTCTTCTCATTTTCTACTTGTCCCAGTGGGGGAAAGTGAGTGAGTGACTGTATGGGGCTTAGTTGCCCCGTACAATTGGGACTAAACCACACCAATGATAAATGAACAGGTTTTAGGATAAGAAACAAGTAATAGAAATTCTGTGATTTTAATCTATTAAATCATGTCTCACAAAACATTCCCATAAGCAAGCTGTGGGAAAAGATTCTGGATTAAATTTCTATTCTCTTGCAACAGAACAGGTTGGACCTCTCAATCCAGAAAATAAGTTTTCAACAACTCACTTTAACAGAGAAGACTGTGTAAAGCAGCATTCTAAAGATTATAATAGTCTTCAGCATTTTCATTGGTAATCTTTCTGAAGGAATACAAAATTGCCTTATTTCAGAAATGATACCAAGCCAAATGAGGATATGCTGGGGACAGAGTTACAATTAAGAAAGCATAAATAAGTTTGAGATATGATCTAGAAAGAGTAAAATTGTTTTCTATGAAGATAAATTAACTGCATGAATGCTGTTTGGTAGCATTTCTTCAGAAAATGGAACTGGGCTTTTGTGGATCATAAACTGAATACAAGACAGTAAAGCCACAGCAGTGCAGAGAGGGTAACCTCCATAGTGGAATAAATAAAAATGAGGACAGTCTATAAAATTAGAGAAGACATTTTTTCACTCAATGAAGCTCAGCTGAATTGCAGAATTCTATTCTGAGATGTGTTTCAATGAAGATGTGAACTAGTTATGCCTGTGATAGAGGGGAGAATGATCAAGTTCTACAGAACATGACCTAATTACTGAAAAAATTGAGCTATTAAACCTAAATAAAAGAAGAAGGCTGACAAAGGATACAGTAATATATTCAAAGTTATACATAATCAAAATGGAAAAGAATATATAATCTCAAAAGTCCACCTTGTCTGTTACAATGTTTATAGTAATGGTCAAAAACAGAATCGCAAAAAAGTAACTACAACAAAAGATGCCAAACCTTCTTAACCTTTAACTAGTTTCAAGTGATGGACTTCCTGAACTGGAGGTAGTTTTCATATATTTAATAATTCTCAGCATTCAATGTGCCTAACAGGATTTTGAAAGGTTGGTTGAGTGATAAAGAAAAAAAATCTGCTCTCCATGCATGGAGATAGGACTGTGGGTAATGGCCTTCAACTACATCAACAAAAATTTGGATTATATTTTAAAAAAAATCTAGTGGTAACAGATAACAAAGTACAAAGACAGTTTAGCTGAGGAGCTTGTGGAGTCTTCAACATTATCGATCATTAAGAAGAGACCAGCACTCTATGGGACTGATATCAGAATCACATCCTATATGGTGGCAAAAAGGAGAATAAAACTACACATGTTCCTCTGTATTCCTGTCTTTCTACATTTCTATTGATTCCTGATAAATTTTCATTATTTTTTTACATTCTTGTAGTGACACTGACTGCCCTTTCTTTCCTAAGACACTAATTCCAAATTAGATAGCTCCCCCAGCAACTAACTACACTATGAATGAATAGTTTTAATCTTTCCTACGGTTTGTTATAGGAAATTCTCATATGAATACTTTGTTTATATTTAGATTTTTCATTTTTCCAGGTTACTTTTTTTTTAATTATTTTTTTTTTCTCATAGGTTTTCATTTATCAGTTTTTCTTTATAAAGGAAATAGGAAATTTGTGCATATCTCATTTACTTTCTACATTTCAGTGTAAGCAGAAGAAAAAAACTCTTTTAATTAATGTGGTTTTGTACACAATGAAAATGCCACACTGAAAGCAAATGCAGCCATCTTCCTGGCTGGCAAATAATTCTGGGAGCAAACAACTCTAGTTCAGAGAGCAGTATTAAGTCTGTGCAATACCTAGTAATGTGGTCACATGCTGCCTCTTTATTTTGATTGAATTCTATATTCATTCAACTAAAGCTGTCTGTCATTTAAATCTTCTGTTCAAATAATCAGACAAAGAAGCATGTGAACAATTTATGACCTTTGAAAGGAAATAGAAGAGTGGTAGATAATATTTTCAGAAAACTTGTCCCTCATGGTAAAAACAAACACTGAGTGTGTGAAAACAGATCTCTGAATTGTCAAATCATTTCAGATAAACAAGAAGTTTCTCACTTACTAGCAATCCAGATCAAATTAAAGCTCTTAATTTATAGGTGAAAGTGTATTGAACAAGTGCTAAAAGGTCTCACTCTGCTTTTCATGAAAAAAAGACAAAATTTCTTAAACTGCCATGAGCAAGGTAGATACATAGATAGATAACTATTTATTTTTATATAAAAAACATGAAATTGCCAATCATAAATGGTGAGTATTACTAAACTAACACAGTGTATTGCTTAGAAGGGATGTCCATGACAATCAATGCCAAATCTACAAGCTTAGTCTTGTTATCAATATATCTAGTAAGTTTTTAAAATGTGGAAAAATACCTACTTTTGAGAAGTCTAGGCTGGAACACTAGCCTTGAAGATTTGAGCTACAAACACCACAAACTTAATAAAACTGAATTTAATTACAAGCCTTTTCACTCTACATTAGAATTAATCAGTACTTCCTTTGTGTTTCTCCTCTTCTGCGTAACATGTGGGTCCAGATGGTTCTCAAAGACTGTAATTTCTAGGGATTTTGAGCAACACATTTGTATTCTATAATAGAAGGCATTCGATCCTTTATTTGATGTTGGTTCTCAGAAAATCCCCACCTTTAAAAATTCATGAGAGGATTGGGGTGGTAATCTAAGCAGCTGGTCATTTTCCTGTTCAGGTCTTTTAAATCTAGCCAAAAAAAACCCCAACAAAACCAAGAGAGAAATGATTTTTAAACAGGTTCACGGTTTCCAGGTCCTAATAAAGATAATAGACTGTGAAATTTCATCTGTAGAATTTAAAATGTCAAGAATCTCAGCTAATGAAAACAACAATTGACTACAGGGATAGTTATAGTACTTGATCTGTTGAAGCAAAAAACCACACTTAGTTGAAGGGGTTTTTCTCCACAACTTAAAGCCATGTTGTTTATGAGTAAATGGATGAGCCAAGGGGTTGATAAAAAGATTAGGTAGACCTTTTCTGCTTACCTAAGTGGTCTGATAAGACCAAAATCAGTACGGAGTGACGGCCAATACTACCTGATGCGTATTATGTGGCATATAGAAAATTGGCTCAATGTTTAATTCTAGTTCAGCAAGACCAATTGTTCATTTTTACAAGAATGATCAATTGTTCAGCTGTTAGCCGATCATGACAAAAAACACAGTCCAAGCTTATGAAAAGAACAAATAATTTTTTATACTTCAGCATACCTTTGCTCAGATGGAAAGTATATGTAATGGTATACATGTTTTCATCACTTATGTCATGTCTGGAAGTGAAAATAGCAGTTATACCATAAGAATATGTGTAAATGCAAACACTAAATCCTGAAAAGGGGCTTGTTTATTTTAAAGCACCAATGAATTATGTGATATATGATGTGCACTTCTATATGTACTAGTGTGTCTTAATATTTTATATTATATCCATTATAAATAATTGAAACAAAAGATCTTATAAAATACATGGTAAATGTGGAAACTCTTAATCCAGTTCAATAATATTACATGGTATTGGAAACCTCTCTGAAATAATTTTTTTAAAATGAATATGAGGTTCTCCTGAAGTAGAACTTAAATTGTGAATAAGATCATCAGTTTACTCAGATAAATGGGTGAAGGAAGGATGGAAAATATGTATTTTATAATATCATGATAATATATTATGAAGTCTGTTCAAAAAATAGCTAAATACATAAGTTTTACACTTATGTTATGCAAATATGAAGAGAGTTTAAGCTGAGTTTCTGCAGAGTCAGTCCTAAGGCTATGCTATATTTTAATAGCTTTTCTGTCACTAATGAAAATAAAGATGCAAAGCACTAAAATATATAAAGAATCATATACATTTCCCTTGTATTCCAATATCCATAAATTTGCACATTTCTTTCCTAAAAAGAACATTTTAATAAATTTTGTCTTGATACCTCGTTTTTAATTTTTTGGCTTTTAAAAAGTTAGCTTTTGTTTCAGAATTCCCTATGAAAATTTTATCCATGCTTTTCTCTCATTTCATCTTTAGTTCATTTTTTTCTCTCCTTCCTTTTCTTATCCATATTTTGACAATTATTTATTTTTTTCTTTGCAATCAGGAAAGTGCAAGGGATTTCGACCTGTTACTTAGCAGGGTTGGGTATTTGGGGTTTTATTTATTTATTTACTGGCAGATGCTGTGGCAGCATGCAGCAAATTCAAGTGGCAACAGAGGGAGAGGAAGAAGAAAGGAAAAAGATCATCATTTGGGTTAACAGCAATTGCCACAAACATGCATGTGGCACTGCTCTTTCCAAATCTAATTACTGACAAGAATAGCAGAAGTAGAATTCTCAGATAGGTTGGTTCAAAAGCACCCAGGGAATTTCTATGAAAGGACCGCATTTGCCAAATCATCATCTGTGTCCCTTTTCTCAGAGAGCTCGGTGGGAAATATCTGAAGTGTAAACATGAGTGGATTATCAGCTTTCATGGTATCATTGCATTGCACCTTTCCCTCAACAAAGAGAATGAATGACTGACTGTCTTTATAATGATCGCTGGTGAAAGATGGTAGTTCTAATGGATTGGATGGAATTTAACATGTCAGAAAGAATATTTCCTCAGTAAAAATAAAAACTGACTTTCAGGGAAGATATATGTAAGTTACTGTATTTCAGCTTTAGTGAATTCAAGTGATCACGATAGCAATTTACACTGGATCAGAAAACACATTTTAAAATTGCAAAGCAGAATTTAAGGACCTGGACGCTAAGGGTTAAAATTCAGGGGAATTTAAACTGGGTTAAATTTAAAGGGTTTGCTTCCAAAGAGTAACACACATCCAATTTAGATTGTCACAACTGAAAAAAAAAAAAGAAAAAAACACAAAAAAGTGGGAAATCAAACCAAGTTGCTTGTGTGGCTTAGGAGACAGGAAAGGGAAGACAAATTTCAGCTGGGCTATAAAGAGTCAAATATAAAATTATTAGCAGAAATAATAAAAATACCCATGGAAATTTTCTGACATGAGTGTGAGTTTTGGTGCTTTGCCTGTTTTGCTCAGAATGACATGAAGAGGTGAAGTATGTGAGCATTCAGTGGCCTCTGAAAAGCAGAACCCTCCAATAAGGTATTGGGGATCAGTTATGTTCTTTTTGTTTCTGTTGTTTTTAAATCAGCTTCCCATAAATTTGCATTACAGTGCCATTTAGAGACAAACAGAACAGGGGTCAATGCAATCAGTCACAGGGTCAGAGATTTGAAATGATGGAAGACATAGACTGCAGGAGCACAAGAGCTGCAGCGAGGAGCCATCTAGGAGAGACTGAAGGCTGATCCCAGCTTCTGCCCAGGTAAGCCGCTTGCAGGGGAATGAGGCAAAACGATCAGCACTATTGAGAACAGCAACTATTGAAAACCAGCATCTCCTTGGTTCTGTAGATATTTATATGCAAACTTATCCTCGAATTTGAGAAAGAAAAATGCATCCTGGCACACCTCTTGCTGTCCTTGGCTTAGAGGATTTCCAGAACAATACTGAGCATTTCCCTAAAGACAAAGAAACCTGTATGAGGGAAAGGACAAGACTCTGTGCTGTCTTTCGAGTAAATTCAGTGAATGATCTTCACATACTACATAGCAGTTGCCAGTGCGAAAAGAGCTGAAAGAGACAAAGGGAGAGAGTCAGAGAGGAATAAAGGAAAAAATGAATAAAGGAATAAAGGAATAAAGGCATAAAGGAAAGGGAGGTTTGTGAAGGATTAGGAAGGGAAGGTCCGGGAAGGTTTGGGAAGGGGAGGTCTGGGAAAAGATTTGGAAAGGGAAGGTTTGGGAAGGAAAGGTTTGGGAAGGGAACGGAAGGTTTAGGAAGGGAAGGTCTGGGAAGCTTTCGGAAGGGAAGGTTTGGAAAGGTTTGGGAAGGGAAGGTTCGGGAAGGTTCAGGAAGGGAAGGTTTGGGAAGGTTTGGGAAGGGAAGGGTTGGGAAGGGAAGGTTTGGGAAGGGAAGGGTTGGGAAGGGAAGGTTTGGGAAGGGAAGGGTTGGGAAGGGAAGGTTTGGGAAGGGAAGGGTTGGGAAGGGAAGGTTTGGGAAGGGAAGGGTTGGGAAGGGAAGGTTTGGGAAGGGAAGGGTTGGGAAGGGAAGGTTTGGGAAGGGAAGGGTTGGGAAGGGAAGGTTTGGGAAGGGAAGGGTTGGGAAGGGAAGGTTTGGGAAGGGAAGGGTTGGGAAGGGAAGGTTTGGGAAGGGAAGGGTTGGGAAGGGAAGGTTTGGGAAGGGAAGGGTTGGGAAGGGAAGGTTTGGGAAGGGAAGGGTTGGGAAGGGAAGGTTTGGGAAGGGAAGGGTTGGGAAGGGAAGGTTTGGGAAGGGAAGGGTTGGGAAGGGAAGGTTTGGGAAGGGAAGGGTTGGGAAGGGAAGGTTTGGGAAGGGAAGGGTTGGGAAGGGAAGGTTTGGGAAGGGAAGGGTTGGGAAGGGAAGGTTTGGGAAGGGAAGGGTTGGGAAGGGAAGGTTTGGGAAGGGAAGGGTTGGGAAGGGAAGGTTTGGGAAGGGAAGGGTAGGGAAGGGAAGGGAAGGGAAGGGAACTTTGGAAGTAGAGATTGTTTTAAAGTATTTTTTCTTGTAGTGATAGTGGTAGAAAAGAAACTATGGCTACAAGTAGTTAATTTTCTTTTGATTTTGTTTTCATGAATTTTTATATTTCTAAGTTGAATTTAAATAAATACACTTCACTTTTTTCTTTAGAAGAACAAGCATAAAATCCCTTTTCCTTTATAGATTCAATATAAACAGATTTTTGTTTCAAAACAGACTTTTCCTAAATTTCCCTGGCTGAATGATCATGATGTGACCTAGTACATCTAGCTACACCCTTCAAGCTGTGTAACATTGCTTTCTGTAACAGGATAGTGCATGAATGATGACAGGAAATTGAATAGGGCAACACAGAGTTTCCAAGCAGGAGTTCTACCATGAAAACATTGTCTTTGCTGAAAGCCATTTAAGAAAACACATCTCTAATCCCTTGTGCAATTTGCTCCTTCTTCAGTTCCAAATGCAAAATGGCTGTACTTAGCTGCAGCCATCTGAGGGTGTTTAATAGACTGTGCTTTTCTTTGCAAATAATTGTGTTCTGGCAAAAATTAACTAAGTTTTTAGCAACCGAAATAGCCAGGAAGTTTTCTGTAACAAGTTGGTTTTGGGCCAAATACATTTCAGACTAAGAGCTCGCTAGCACTGAAATAGCTCGAAAAGCCAATCTCTCCACACTATTCTAGTTTAATAGTTTAGTTTATTCAACTTCATAAAGGTTATTTCTCATCCTTATGCTCAGGAAAGCGTGGTACTTATAAAGAACTGGATTTATACACATCAAAATAAGTAGCAGTGTTGAGTACAGCAGAGGCATTGTCAGATAGAGGTGGATTTATATTTTAACAGCAACTCTTCACAATATTTTTGTCATCAACTCCTATTTTATCCACAGAGCACATGTGGGTACATGGAGATTGAGCCTGTCTTTAAATCAAAATTAAACAAAGAAGATTTTTTTTCTGCTTTATGGACAGATGGCAGCTTATTAAAGGTATTCTCAAATGGTTTTTCCGTGCTTATGTGGACATATGTCAATGAAAAGTGAGTTGCAGTCAGGCTGGACTCTTGATTGGAAACTATATAACAGTCTCTTTACTGAAACATGAAAAGATTAATAAATTACTTTTTTCACAGGATAGGGAGCTTTCCGTTATGATAAAACTACTAGATTAAATTAAGTCATTATACATCATTAGACTAAATATTGTGAGATCAATTCAGTAATGATTCATCTTTGACACACTTGTAATAGAACTTTCGAACTATCTTCTAGTTCTTAGGATCCCAGTACCAAAGTCTTGGAAGAGATGAAAATAACTAAATCTAAATCCTTTCTCAGGTGCATAGTGGTATCCCCATCTGAATCGCCAGCAATTTGAAGCAGACTCTTGATAAGGAAGCATAGGCTGCTATAAGATGAATTGCAAATGCTCAGAAAAGTGTTTCTGTTCTTCACCAAGATAGCAATTGCAAGCTTTGAGGAAATGCAATGCTCAGTTGCTCAGCTGCAACTTGGTAGTTTAAAGAGAAGTTCAGGTAAATCTCCTCAACCCTCCTCTGAGAGAGAACAGGGAAATGGAGCAGTAGAAAATAAACACTTAGAAACTAATCTGACCAGCTTTCACTGACGAATTAATTTATGTGGAATTACCCATTAAAGCTTCAGTCCTACTTATTACTGAGCATTCTTTCTTTTTTCCAGCAAAGCACTTAGGCATGTACTTAAACCTAAACATAACCATTCTTTGGGATTTGCTTGACTGAGCCAGACTACTCACTGCTTCACGGTATCAAACATGAAAGTAGGGTCTATGAATTTAACTCCTTGCCATTTTCGCTTAAAACCCTTAAAATTACCTGCTCATTAAGTTTACACTCTGTGAAGCTAAAGTGCAACTATTTATTGGACAAAGTGATCTCTTTGCTGCTTGCTGAAGGACGTCAATAAAATGATACAATTTTTTCTAAGCTATTTAATACCTGACCTAAAAAAATTATAGACTATCATTAAAAAACCTAACAACACCCCAAATTCCTCAATACGCTAAATTTTTCTGTGCATGTTTTATATTTCTTACTCCAATAGAGAGATATTGAATACCAGTGACTGTTATGAAATTATTCTGCTCCTAGACAAAACAAATATAAGGAACAGAGTTTGTGTTTTTGATGTTTTGCTAAGTATATCTAAATAAGTGAGGAAGAGCACATACATATCTGGCAATTTCAGATGAGGAGAAATAGTTATATTTGTACTTGCATGTTGAAGATTGTTACATGTATAAGGAAACTCTTGTTTTTATTTTCCAAATAATTCTAAAACACTGCTAATCCATGGAAAAACAATGAAGTTGGCAGTCAAAATTTATTATTCTCCAAATGGTCTTATTGATATGAACACATTAATCTTTTTATTTTTAATTGTAGGCAAATATTCATGTTTCACTCAATACAGTGCAAGATCCAGTATTAGGATGTGCAAAAGCTTTGGCTTCAGTTTTCTTCAGTCTTTAAATATCAACAATTCAGTTTACTCCTTCCTCGTGGATTTTGTTTATCAATACAGCTCTCTTTCCAAGTAGAAGAGCACAACAGCAAATCATATTTGGAGTTCAGTACAGATGTCCTGAACTTTATCATCTGGTGATATTCACTGAGGCAAATGTATTTCCTTGATGATTTCCTTGATGATTCTCTTTTCTTCTCAAGTATGTCTTGGAAATACTAAACCTTGTTCTGGGTAGAGGAATATGCTGTACTCCAAAGATCTTTTGCATCCCAGTGGCTTACTTAAAATTCTAAAATGTTTTATCTGGAGTTCAAATGTTCATTGGGACCTTTGATAAAAAAGTTTTTGGGTTATAGCATGACCTATTAAAATGACTTTGACTGAATTCTCCAAGAGTAGATTTTAAACATTTTGGCTTTTATACAGACAGACAGATAGAACCTGTTGTTCTTGTGGAATGCATCTTCCCTGGGGCTAGTAAGCATACACACCTGGGAGAATGTCATGGAGACCTGTGATAAAAATGGCAGTAGATGTAGGAAGTGGGGAATCTGTGGCAAAAGTTATTATGAGACTAAGGACTAGATATGTAGCCACATTTCACACTTAAGATTTTGCCAGGGTTCAGAGGGCATTGTGCAGAGCTTGGCCTAACATTAAAAAAAAAACAAAAAAAAACCACCCTATGAATATTGATGGACCAAAAAATTAAAGCCCTGAAAAAATATTTATTGGCAAATAAGCAGTGATTTTATCCTTTCCTGGAAGAGACAGCACAAGGAAGGCAGACAGAATTCTTAAGAAGACCTCTGACAATATTTAAGTTTTCATCTTTTCCAGTCAAAGTTTTTCAATCACATTTTCCAGGTTGGTAATGTAAACATTTGGCAATTCAAAATTAAGCTTCAACCTCAACTCATCTGTTCCCAAAATCCATTTTATTGAAGTAGTAGCTCCTCTTCTTTCATTGGCCAGGTTTCTTAAATGCTATCCCTCCTTTTCCATTGTCACTCTCCAGTGCTCTGTGGATGAGATGGACTTGCAGTAGAGAGGGCTTGAGAGTCCTCAAATTCACCTCCTCATGAAACCTCTGAAAACTGGTGCATAAATGTTCGGGCCTTCCTGCTGTGTAAAAGTTCATCTGTCTGCTTCTAGTGTGAGAGAAGAACTACAGTACACAGAACTCACTTACTTTAAATTGAAAATGGAAAATTTCAACAGAAATTACCACAAAATCATCAAATAGAAATTGATTTAAAATTTCATCTACAATGAGATCCTTCTTAAAACGTCAGAGCTAGATGGGCAAAAAAGGTCATTGTTAGGATATGTTAACAGAAGTCTTCTTGAGTATGTCATGATCTGTATATATCAGCTTGGAGTGCAAAAGTGAACACACTTCATGGATTTTCTTTAAAAAAGGTAGAGTGAAATAGGTGATGAATTGCTGGAATTTTAATATTGAAGTTGGTAAATGAATTTAAACTTCTATTTGCATTATCTGACATTTTTGTGCAGTATATTCATCAAAAATAAAGAGCAGATAAAAGCAGAGTAAGATTTATAAATGCCCTTTCTTTACTTGCATTTCTGAGAAGCTCAAGAACAGAACACAGTAGCTGCTTCCCAAGCCAAACATAAAAACCACTGTAATTTCCAATGAGTTATGGAACCCTTACACTGCAAGTAAATTTTAGAGCAAAAATGCAAACCACTGCTTTTAGAAAGCCTTTTGGTCTCAATGGCTGAATAATCTCTCTTTCAGTGATCAGGGAAAAACGGTCTCACTGTATTGCTTTGGCATTCTTGGGCATCAAGAACAGGCAGCATTTTAGATAAAATGACCTCTATTTTATAGGACAAATATTACAACATTCTGAGTTGCCTGATTGTCTGACACCAGCAGTGACATGAGAATAGTAAAATAAGCCATATAAATATTCAAGAAGCAAGCATTTGCCCTAATACTTAATTTAGCTTTTTTTCCCTGCTAAGTCTACGTGCAGACCTGCTATCAGAGAAGCAATTTACTTGAAAGCCAGGCTTCCTAATGTTCTCATTTTGATTTTGTGTTTGCAGATCAAAGAGGAAATCTACCCATACGAAACTTTCTCAATTTATCACTTTGGTGGATTTCACATTTATTAAATTCTTATCCATTTGAGCCTATGCAAAACTCAATGTATAATTACCACTATTATGTGTCATGCATAAGCTATGGCTTGACTTTTCTTGATGTCACAGATGGTGCAATAGGTACAACAGGTCTTAAGAACTCTTATCATCTTAACTTTCTCACTAGATTTTGTATATATTTTGCTTAATTTAACCTTATCATTCAGATGTCAAAGCAAATTAATATACCTATTAAGAAAAATCAGAATTGATTATTTCAAAATTGATTGTTTCAAAACAGTGACTTCATCCATGAAATATTGTCAACTGGATCATGATGATATTTTCCTAGTTAGAAAAAAATAAAAAGAGACCTGAAGGAAAATGGAAGGGCAGAAGGAAGCACAAGAGAAAAGGGCTAAACACTAAAAATTACTGGATTTGGTTGCCTCCATTTCTAAACAGCTAACCTTTTTTGTTTCCAGGAGAAGCAAACACTTACTTTTGGAAGGATTTAAAATGTTTAATCTTACCTAAAAACATGACTCATCCACTTATTTATGCTCTTAGTATTTTGAATCTCTGTGAGGCTTTCATTCCATACATCTTTTTTCTGGATTTCTCCATTGGGTGGAAAGGTTTTTTTTCTGTAATGAAAAGAATGAGAAGTTTTAAACCCCAGATTACTGGAATAAGAGAACATGTTGTGGGAAGATGGCAAATAGCAGCCATAAATCATTTTCTTCACAGGAAAGGAGTGCTTTTCTCCATTTTTTAAGTACATTATTAACTGGATTGGCCTGGCCTAGGAGGACAATTCCCAGTCTATTTTAATTTGTTACTTTATCTGACAGAGGGAAAAAGGAACAGCAATTTTCTCATAGTTTGAATTACTACGTAGTTTCATTTCTTATGTTTATTTTTTGCAATAGATAGACTGCTGGACAAAACAAATTCTACAGTGAACATAGGCACATCCTAAATGGTCATGAATTGCAACTTTTAAGCTTGACATAAATTCTTCCAGAAAATACATTGACAGTTTTTCTTAATCACACCGGTTAGGATATGTGCAATATGTATTTTGGAAAGGTCACATATACTACATGAAAAAAACAGGAAGAAGAAAATTTTTAGGAAATAACACAAAATTTTATATGTGAACAGACTTTGTCTTTTAAAAAAGAATGACCTCAAAACAGCAGTGGCATATCTTATTTGACAAAATACTTCAAATTAATCTGCACCCAACAATAGAATTATCTTGACCCAAATGATAACATTTCCAGTAAAACACTGTTTTCCTTGTTTCCCTGTCCTACTATGAAATTTGTTCCTGCAAGATGCATTGACCACACTGTCTCAGCTAATGGTGATTACTTTCACCCTGTCTGCAGTAGCTCTGCAACCCTTTGGGACAAGAGCAACATTAGAGGGACAAAAGTAGTGATATTCCATTCCAGTGAAGTGCAATGTAATGAAAATCTCAAAATACATTAATATTTTAAAGTACTGAAATTACCACTCCAGCAATAATGAACTATTAACCACTGCAAAGATATGCTAAGAGGAAAAATGGTCCCATGGTGGTTTCTGCTCCCACTGAAACTAAGAAAGAAGTTAATTACTGAAATTCTAATGAATTACAGTTTTCCACTGGCCAGAGTGAAGGAAGGGACAGGTATCTTTAGCACTTGTTACTCTCAGGGAGTCTGTTTGTTTGCTCTCTATCTGATAAAAGACAACCATGAAAATAACAGTGAAATATTTGGAGTTACTATATTAGTAATGCATACAACTTCTAGAATGCTATAGATAAGAGCTAGAAATACCAAAAAAGACTAAAGAGGAAAGAAAAATAAATGTGACTTAAGAATTAATGATGGCTATTCCTTATCACATTTCTATGCAAAATGCATAAGATGAGGTTCCTCTGGATAAATACAATATTTAAAATACAAATTTTCAAATTGATCTGCCTGAATTACAATGTAAAATAACAATAAAAATTATGACAAGAATAATTATAATAAAATATTCAAGAAAAATATGATAGTTGAATCTAAACTCATATACTTGCAAACAAAAAGCAGGAGTATATAAAAAAAAATCCAGAGAGGCTGAAACACCAACTGAGTTTCAATTAGAAAGGAACACAAAAAGCAACATTAAATGGTTCTATAAATATACTGTAAACAAGAGGAAAACAAAGAGAAGAATAATTCCATTAGCCAGTGTGAGGGAGCGTAAATACTAGACGGCACAGAAAAAAAATGCTGAAATATCCAGTGCCTTTCAGTTTATTTAGTCTTTACCAAAACATTAAATTTTGACTGCCTACTTGACTTTATTTAGAAGATAGGAAATGCAAATCAGAATGGACTGAAAAACATGCAGTTAGAAAAGTCTGAATTGTTATGGTCATATGATTTTCTGAAGCAATCTCTAAGTCTTTAATTGTCATCCCCAATGATTGAAGGAAAGCAACTTTAGGAATTATCTTTAGTAGAAGGGGAAAACTCAGAAATTCTCTTCCTTTTCATCTCTGGAAAGAGTCAGGGTGAAATTATTAAAAAATCAAATAAATACCTGAAAATATTCAAGTAGGAAAAAATAATTAAACCTGGTTTGACAAGAGCAAATTACATTTAAATTTTTCCAAGTTCTTTTTTTGACAGAAAATAGTAAGTAGGGGAATAATTCTTGTTCGGATATTTACTATGTGCAATGTTTTTGGTATTATTCAAATGGTTTGGCTCCTAAAAAAGCTAAAGAAATACTGCTATAGATTGTAACTTACATCAGTGGCATTTTTACAATAAATGAACTGGTTCATGTACAAAAAATTCAAGCAGTAAGTCTCAAAAAGAATTATCAATATGTCTCTGTCAAAATTGGAAAGGATCTCTTGCAGATAGGATTTATTGTAGGCCAAGTTCCACTTAACAGTTTCAGCAATTTGGATGTCAGAGTGACATTTTCGCAGGAAACTGCAAAGAAAAGGACTTGCAACCTCCTTGGAGAATATGATCATAAATCAAAATGATCTTGGCTAATTGGAGTGAAAGCAAGAAATTGACAAGAGCAAATTAAATGAAAGCATGAACAAAGATCCACAGTTCAAAGAGAGTATTTAAATGCAGTCATACAAAATGAGACCTGTACAGGAGTACAGAAAAGAATCTAAAGGTTATAATGTCTTTGAAATTAAATAGATGTTTCCAGCTACATGTTTCCATTACAAAAATATTAAATAGGCAATGCAGGTCAGAGCTTCAGCAACAGCAGCATCCTGTGCAGGACATGGAAAATAGGTATTGCCTCCTATTAGTCCTGATGAAACTGGAGATAAGCTGATGTACACTTATTTTTAGGAAAAAATGAAAACAAAATTTAATTGTTTGAATGATGAAACACTGGAGCAGCCTAAATTACGCTGTTGTGAAATCTCCCTCATTTTTGCTATATATTGCGTTTGAATGGAAGAAAGAAGAAAATAGTGGTTTATTTGATGTTTTTATATTTATTTGATCCAGCATGTTGGATCTCTTTCTTTTAAACAAGTAGTTGCTCAGTGAATTGAGGCAGAAGCTTTCAATGGATACCAAAATGTATGGATATTATAATCTACTTTTGTCCAGTGTAAGATTAAAAGGAATGTTTTTCGGTCTTGCATTTTCTTTAGGCTACTCAGGCCTTGCATATAAGCACATAGCCTTCATTTTCCACAAAGCTTTCTTAACATCCCTATGCCTCTCCCAATAGTTTTGATTGTTGTAGAACCATACTTCCTTAAGAAATAAATATTAAAATTTAATACATATCCTTATATAAACCAAAATAACCGTCTCTATGCAGATCTTTGTTTTCATAGCTTCACAAAAGCCAAAATTTTATTTGCATTTTCAATTAAGTTTAATGATTATATGAAGAAACCCAAACATAATAAAAAAATATTTTATTGGTTTCATATAGTAGCTATGTAAAACTTTGAATGGTGTTGTCTAATAAAGGTTTGAATCCTCCTAGATGTACACCTTTGACCCAATTCATCAGGGTTAGGTATAACAAAATTAAAGAAGATGAAATGCTGTACAAATGTAATCTTGCATGACAGAAGTATCTTCCTCTTCCAAAGATTTCATCAGTAGTTCAGCTGTATGGATAGTGGGTGTTAGTAAAAAGAGGTTTGGCTTTATTTTTCTTCTTTTACCTACTGAATACCTAGTGAATACTTGCAATATTGAAGTGTTCTGCTAGAAGGGATCCTCAGCTAGCACTTCAATTATAGTCCAAATTGTGGGATAAGCAACCATTATTCAAACATTACATTGTTAACTATATTACTGTGAGCTCACAGGTGCAGTAATGTTTGTATCTCTTCAGTTATAGCCGGCATTTACAGTGATGAACTCTGAAGACTAGACAACTATTAATTCCCCTTTAAAACATGTTATGTGACTCATACATTTTACTTGTTTTTTAGAAATTCCAAAAGTGTATTTGGGCATATTACTAAATCTTAATTTTTTTTTTTAATTAAAAGGTTTTAAACTTTAAGGAAAAGCTCAATTTGGACTTCAATCTTTAAATAAAAAGTGTTACTTCATAGTCAAGGAAGGGGTTTAATGATTTTAAATTAAAAGGAAAGTTGGAGAAAGGTATTAAGTGAACAAGATTTTTTAATACAAAGATACATATTTAATTTAAAAATTGTTCCAATAAAGCACTTTGACACTTTAGTTAAGACCAGTTCACTTATTTTTATACTTCACTTTCACAAACCAGAGACAAATATGCCATGACTATTACATAGTGAATGTCATGGGCAAATGAGAGGCTGAGGTAACTCATCTTCAGGTGATAAAAGGTGGTATCCAGACAATGAAACCCAGGTGATGACATAGATTTTATTCTATACTCCACAAGCAATCTCCACTACAGGCTGCATTTGCAGTTAAAGTAATAGGCCTCACCACACAACTTTGTGTGGTTAATAGCATGCTACTAGGAAACATGTTTTTCATAGAAGTTATATGTTGTTAATTAATCATGGAAATATACTGCTACTTTCATCTGCAATATTCCAAGTTATTTAATTATTAGCTAGTTGGGAAATGTCAATGCATCCATTTAAATTCAAACTGTTATTTATCTAGCATACAATCATAGCTGTATCCAATCTAAATTAAAAATGCATTGAAATGCACTGAAGACACTTTATTTAAAGTGTTACCAAATACGTTACAGGAAGTAAAGCTGTGCAATTACTTAAGGGATCATATTTATAGCACTGGAGTATCCCAAGCATTAAATGGCTTTTGTAGTTGATTAAATGTTGAAGTGATGCTGATGTAGAACTGCCAACACTGCCAATGTGCAACCCATACATTTTTCTCCCAGTCTGTGAAATGCTGTGCTGGCTTCCTTTAGGGCTGTCCAATACTATCCCTTGAAACAGCAATGAATTATGGAAATTAGGGGTTTTGTGTGGAGGATTCAGAAACTAGTATGAGAAATTAAAGAGCATATAATGAAAAATTAGAAATCAGGAGGAAGTAGTGGAGGTGGAGGAGCGATGTACAATGCTAGAAAGAAATAGCTAAGGATGAAAGAAGGTAGAAGTGAAAAGGGCAGGGAGCCAAAAAACAAGGTGGACTTTATTTTATCTTGAAAACATTGTCTAGATACCCGACAAGGGGTTAGGGACACATAAGAAAAGACATTTTAAAAGAAATTTATGAGGTCTGTAAAGACTGCAAATCGGTGGAGGTGGTTATATGTTTATATAGTCATGAGCTAAATAACGGGTTTTTTACATGATCACAATGCAGGGTATCATCCTCAGCAAGAACAGGATTCTGCCTTCCACAGACAGTGCAGCTGAATGAAATGCTATTGGGCAACTCAGCAACAGGGCTATGTATGGTCTAGAAAAAGAGAAAGACTTATAAGAAATAAGTATTTTAATACGAAAGTATTAATAAAATGTATTACATGATATATAATATTATATATATATTATAACATTTATATATATATTATAACATTATATATATTATATTATGTTATATATTATATTATATTATATTATATTATAAATAATAATTATATTATTGTTATAATATATTATAATACGAATAAAAGTCTTTTAATACAAAATCTCCAAATAAATTATTAGTGGTCAGTAGTGACCACTGATAGGACAACACTACCAGGTCTGCTGTGGTATGTTCATTGCCTTCCTTACACAAATGTGAGGTGAATGGTATTTTTCTTATTCTTATGCATTAGTTAAATTAGTCCATACACAGTCTGTTGATTCAGATTTTGCACACAGAAATAAAAGGAAAGGAAAGGACTGATAAATTGAGACAAAATTAAAAAGTGTGGATTTTTAATGCCTGCTTCATATTCAGAACTCCCTTCTGACTTCTGATACTGTATTTGGAAACAATTGTTCTATATATAGAATTATGATATTTTCAAATATCCTTTGGGGGAAAAGGCAAATAGACTGTGTGAAAATAAAGAATATAAGAATACTATAAAAAATTAGAAAGTGGTTCAAAAGTGCTCATTTACAATGGAGGAAATTAAATATGCAAATACATTATTATCACAGAGGTAGTTAACAAACAAATGAATAGGAAAAAAACATAGTGCCTTCAAATTCATCATTGTTTAGAAGACACCTGTGAGTTCTATCTGAAAAATGACAATGCTGGGAAATGCAGATGGTTGAATTTTGCCTCCTCTCAGTTACTTCTCTTACATGTTAATTACATGGGGGGAGGAGGAAAGAATTTAGCCTGTAAGAAGATAATAATATTTAAATACATATAACAAAAATTACATGTATTTTCAATATTTATGTTAAAAGGCTAAATAAAAGAATGAAAGACATTTTTACCTCTCACTCTTTTAACATCCTTTGTCTGTTCCTCAAAGCCATAGGAACTTCTAGAAACCCCATCTAAAGATTTTCATGGAAAATTTGAGCAGTTATACACTTTTGTTGCAGTGCTTCTTTAATGCTTCTTGGCATGGTGGCACCTGAGAATCATGATATATACTCAGAAAAAAAATATTATGCATACATATATGATTTTCAAAAGAACACTATTTGCTTTCATTTTCTAAGCCAACTGTTGCTGATATCATTTCACATTTCAGCCAAAATAGTTTCATTGTCCTCTAGGATCTCAACTCAGAAATTAACTTTTTCATACAGCCAAATCTGGGTTAAGAGGAACATTCTTTGTGTTTTAACTAGTGGACTGAAGTTTTCTCATGAAGGGTCTATAGGAATGTTAAGACAGCCAAGATCTACCCATTCTCCCATAAAGCTTAATCTTTGAGAAAGACTGAAAGTATGATGTTGTTATTACCTGTCCTGTTCTTCAAGAAACTCTTTTAATACAAAAATGGGTTGCATCTATTGGCCTTTAAAGTTCAAGCAGGCATTCAAAACTGGAAAGAGAATGGCAGAAAAATAAAACTCTATTAAAATATAAAGACAATTTCATGAACATTTAGCAATTGATAAACATTGGCAATGCAAGGATAGTGTTTTAATCTAAGAGTATAAATGATATAAGCAGAAGAAAACGTTCTACAAGTACTTGCAGCAAGTAGCTGTTGTCACTTGTTTTGTTAATGTCTTTTAGGGGAAGATTTCTGCATGAATACATTAGGTTGGTTTAGCATTTGGCTGTTAAAAAACAACGTAAATAGTGGTAGTAGTAAAGACAAACAACTACATGAGAATACTTTAAACAGTAGGGCCATAAACTTTTGAGGACAGAGTGTCTTTTGAGCTCACTGAAGCAAGTGGTTAAAGGAATGAGGACAGTGTCAAGATAATTATGTCTTCAGAAAAAAATTCAGCGTAGCCAAGTTAAATAGGCAGCAGCGGGGTTTCACAACCACAGGTAGGCATGGCAGAGCTTGACAGATGTTAAACTGGAAGGTGCAAAGGAAAAGCTATCTACAACAATGTCTGCATTCTTCAGAAAGGTACAGATAGACACTTCTCACCCTTGTCAGGTCTTTAGATTTTTTCTAACTTCAGATGACAAGTACAAAATTCTTTCCAAACATTTGTAAATAACACAAACACATTTGTCTGAGAAGAGTTACCATATAACTTACTACATCAAGGCCAAGTTATATTTTGTTATTGCAAACATTTTACTCCCTCCATATTTTATATCAATAAAAGAGACCAAAGACTAAAATAAGGTCTGGGCCTCTATGTCTTTACATGAGAAAATCTTGATTTTATTTTATATTTAATAAATATTACTTTTATATACATCCTTATATTGTCAGTAAATATCATTTGAAAATAGGCCTTTGCTATGATAGAGGTACTAATGAGGATGCTGGAAAATTATTTTAAGAGAAGCCGTAAGAAGGAATTGACAGACTAGACACTGGGTAAGCAGAGTCCTGGAAAGCCTATATATCTTTCAGAAACAAATATTAAATGGGATTGGCCAGGTGTGAAGTGATGGATCAGGAAACAAGAAGTGAAACAGGATTGGACCAGAATATTTGAGACAAATTTAAAGAATTTAAATTTCATCACTGTGATTTCCATGAGTATGAAGGAGATATGGGAAAGCAAGCTAAGAGCTTTAGCAGGTTCTGGAAATATTAACTTCTGATAAAATCTCACAAAGCAAAATTATTTTGACAGTCTATTCTATTTCTTGCTTTGTATTTCAACAAAACATCACAGGCCTTGCTTGGATAGGCAGGATGGAGGGGAGTATCTGCTGAGAACCATAGGTACTAAACTCATCTCAGTGTGATATTTGTAATTTGTTTCCACAAGTATTCAATACATCCACAGGTTTAGGGGTTTTGTTTGGTATGGTTTTTGTTTTGGTTTGGTTTTCTTCTTCTTTGGTTTTCTTCTCTTTTTTAAAGAGAAGAAAAGCAAGAAAGAGAAACATTTGCAAGAAAAGCAGTACCCTGTGTCAGAAATAGTGTTTGCTGGCAAACAAGTACAGTATGTGCTCTAAAACAGTTTAATCTAATACAATATAAACTGAATTACTTCTTGAATTGCCACCTTCCAAAAGAAACGAGTAATAGCTCAGAGGATGAAAATTACTGATCGATTCTGCTGATTATATATTTATTGTAGGTTGTGCTATAAATGTACCAGACATGGAATAAGCCAACTCTTTCATTCTACAGAAAAACCCCCAAAACCCTCAACAAAACCAACAGACAATACATCAATTTTTTTCTAGTACACTGGAAACATATTTTTCATAGAAATAAACACATTTTGCAACCTTTTCTTTTTCTCTTTTATTTTGATAAAATAAAAGGTACATAGCAGGGTGTCTTGTAACAAACTGTCTCTTGAAATTACAATAGGACACTCTATATGCCTTGTGGCCATTTAATTTAATGGGATTTTTATTAGGGTACATGTACTGGGTTATTTAAACCACGGGGGTCTTTGCAAGTAAAAGCACAATTTGAACATTGAAAGAAACCAATCACACTTATTTTATATTTAAAAGGAAATAGATTGCATCTTGATTCAACTTTTTAAATTTTGTTTTTCCTAACCATTTCATGAAATTTCACTTCTGTTGCAGTATAAAATATAATTCAGTTCATTCATTGTCACTTTACAATTGTTTTGAGAATACCAAAAGACTTTACAACTAAAGGGCATTGTCTTTGCACCTGAAGACTGTAAGTAAAATTTTCATCCCAAAAATTCTCTTTGTTATCCTACTTGAGGGAACATTTCTATTTACTTCATATTTTCACATTCAAATATTTACGTACATGGAGGCAGGAAAATGGCTGTACATGGATGACCACAAATACCTGAAATATCTATCATGATAGTCTAAATTTTGAATCTACTTTATTTAACTGCTGTTCCAGTTAATTAGTTATATTTTAGAAATGCTCTATAATATTAACAAGATTAATTCACATTGTGATGATAAGTTTTGCATTTAAGTCCATTAATAATTTCATCTCTTTCTTAAACTACTTCATTAAGGTTTTCTAAAGTGAAATATCAAACGCTACAACACAAAATTTTGGGGTTTGCAGTATGGGGATTACCAAGTGAAAAAACTTCTCACAGGAAAACTAATGTTTTATTGATAAATGCTTCTTATAGCTAGGGATCATTTGAACTTCAAAAAATCTTTTTGTACTTATCTGAAATTTTTAAGCATTTTACATATTGTAAAGCACAGTTTAAACAAACTGCTATTTACAAGAAATAACCAACAAGAAGTAAAAAATATAGTAGTACCAACATGCATAGGATGGTCAAAAATATTCCAGCCAAGAACATGGAACAAATGGATGTGGACAAGATGGTAGCAGTACAATTATTTTCTTAGCTCAAGGGAAAATTGGCTAAGAAGCTACACAGCAACAATGTACATTAAAAAACATTATCAGGGCTACATAGTCAAGCATTCAAGATTGTTAGAATTTCATGCTGCCACAAACAAAGTGTTACTCTGTTTTGGAAAATCAGTACCAAATACCCAGCCTGCATTAACAAATATGGAAAGCTGCTTGTGCTAGTCACTACTCGACCTAGGCCAGTTGTGTTACTTCCACCAACAAAAGGAATGAACAACAATTCCCTTCATAATGGACTATGAATATATCAAATGTTAGTAGTGACAAAATATGAAAGAAAATTATTTTTGAATCACACAGTTCAATGCAAAAAGAAAAAAAGATGACCATTCTTTTCTGAACTATCTGCATCAATGGACATGCATATGGTGTTTCTACCATGCATATATGTAATATATTCTATTGTCTATGATTCTGTGATTGCGTATGATTAGCACAGAAATTTGCTTTTCATACTGAACATGTGAACTCAAACATTTGCAAAGGTATTTATGCATGAGCTAAAGTAGTTGCTTTGTCATCTCCCTATTCCAAAAATAGAAGTAATTTAGCAAAACAAGGACCAGTCAGATCTTTCAGAGGCAGGTTACCACTCCTCTCTGCAAACAATGAATAATCAGCTACAAATATTCAAAATGAATGATTTACTAATAATAGATGAACTTCAAATTGTTGGCTGACATCACAAGAACTCACAAATAGCAATTAATAATTTTATTAAAATTGAACTAGAAATCTTTATTAATGAAAATATTTATGATGAGAAAAAGGGCTAAATTGACAAAGAATACAGGGCATACATCTGAGCTCACTTTTATAGGATTAATTCTACTGATTTTAGTTAAGCCATTAGGTTTGTTTGTTGGTTGTTTCTGATTCACAAAAGTCTAACTAAAAGAAGAACAGTAATTTTTATAGGCAAGATAGTAAATTTCTGTTTAGACTATCAAGAAGAATCTGTACGTAAAGGCCATATGTCACAGAAAAAGCTGAGTAATCAGCACAACTAAGAGTCAAACATTACATTATTAATTAATGAGATTACTTTAAAATGAAAATATGTCATTCCAAGTTAAATTACATAATTAAGTCTTGTTTCAAGTTCTGTGACTTAGTCTACGGAAGTGAACAACTGGTGCACAGCCTTATTCGATTTTAGAAGGGATGACATCGGAGACTGAATACAATGTTGCTACTAAACCATAAGAGGGAAGATGATGTCCTGCTTCGCAGTCTGTTTTACTTTCTTATATTGCTTAAAACCACAGAAGACAGGATGTATTCTGTACAGTTTATTCTGTATTGTAACAACAAAGCAAGCATCATTCTGGGATCATCACAGACTAGTTCAATGTGTGGAACTTGTAACATGATTCTTACAGCAATGTTTTCTTTTGAAGATATGGGTACAAGAATTATGTGACTCTTTTCTGTTTTGAGAAAAAGCCAGTTCCTTGGTTGATTCCAGAATGCGAAAACTAACAAGGTCACTTAGAGCCACGCCATCCTTTCTTACTGATCTACGCTTCATTCACTGAAAATATAATCCAGTATTTTGTCATGATGTTCAAATTTAAATCTCTCAAACCAGCGTAAATAACAGGAACTTATGAAGAGGAAATTAAAAACTATAGAGCACACTGAAAAAGGAATTTACAAGAGTGATTGAACATCTAATCACAAGACACTGGGAGATGAGAGGATATGTTATTGTCAGTAAATCTGAGAGGTTTGTAACTCGTGTTCAAGTTTATAATTGGGCATTATAAAGAACTTCAGAAGGAAAAGAATTGTTATTATATATCTTAATGCAAACTACAGGTATCAAACCACTGGAGATTATGAGTAGAGACAGCAGATACTACAGATGAAATTATCTTCTTTTCTACAAGTTACTCTTTGAATGTGTAAAAAGACAGTTCTCTGATGCTGCCAGTCTTACACAATGAACAATCATAGCTTTTCTCTCAAAACCATGAGTTTCATTTTAAAATTGGGAGATTTTATTTTGATATATGTTCTCTTCCCTGGTGAGATTTTAACACTTGAACACACATAAGAAATCCTGTCCTCTCCCGGAAGAAATAGTAAATTACCTCAATGAAAGTTTTTTATACACGGAGCGGGAGCTGAGAAAAAACTTACTATGAGTGAAAATAGAATTGTCAAAACAGAAAATCTGCTTTTAGCCAGCAACATTCTAGTTTTATACAAGGGCTACAACTTACAAACTGTAAAATCCTCTGTTGCTTCCTTTGTATCATCTGATTAAAAAAAAAAAAAGAAGAAAAAAATAATATTCAGTCTTCCATCATTCCTCCTGAAAAGACTTGTGTCAGACAGAATAATGTCAGTTCCAAGAAATCTAGAAATTTATTTCCATTTTACATCCATAAGAAAGGAATGATATTAAAGAAATAACCATACTATAAGAAATCCAGAATGCTACCAAGTAAAAGATATCCGAAGCATTGTGTGATCACCTCTTCAGGACAGAAAATCCTGACTGGGACTATTGCACTTAGCTATACTTAATTCAGTGTTAAAAAATCAGTGAGGTTTAAAAGCTTCAAACAGAGTCTCTAATTGAATTTAGGTGAAGCAAAACTAATGTACTGTTTGGCATATCTGAATCACCCTTCCTAAAAGAAGCATTTTATTTCTTCCTATGGTTTATGAGCAAGGATTCTGCTCATAGACTGTAACCTGTGCTAAGCAAGTGTGTTGATGGGTATACATGTGAGTTAAAGGCACTGTTGTCTGGATGCGTGGCGGCGTGAGAATAGCCCTCGCCCGGAATTGAGGGTAGATACCCTCCGCCGTCCCGTACAGCTACTTGGAAGCTCCAAGCGCCACGGGGGTCGGCCGAACAGGTAGAGCCTCTGACTGAGCAGTAGCTGCTACAGCCAGGGAAGTGGATTCCCAGCCAGAGAAGGTGGCAGTGCGCGTCGAGAAGAAGCGTAGGCACGAGGGAGGACACGGACCCGGTGTGGCTCGCGGAGATGTTTATTCCGTGGAGTCAGGGACCGAATCCAGCAGCAAGAGAGAGACTCTGGGCGCTGCACGGGTCTTTTAAGGAGGGGAGGAACAAGGGGTGGATACATCTGAGGGCCAATGGGAACATAACACGTAACAGTCAATCACAAGGGAGTGGGCGGAGTGGGTACAGCAACCTAATGAGACCGAGATGGGGAGATCTCTCGAGAACTGGGGAAGAGAGGAGACCAAACCACTTAACAAGGTAGGGGAAATGGACTAAACCATATAAAATACATAAAAAAATAAAGATTAAACCGTATAAAATAAATAAAATATAAAAACCGGTCTGCGCACCGCAACACTGTTCTACTCAAAACCACTCGTTTGCCCCTGGCACACGCCCATGGCCAGCCCTTAAGATACAGAGCTGTAACTTGAGGTGATGCTGTGTAGAAGGCCACATACTCTAAGCCCTGTACTGATCACTGATCCCATCTGATCCTTACCTCTCCATGAGCAATCCTGTGATTTTTGAGCTCCAGAGTAAAAATATGAAGCATGTAAAGTGGGAGGAACCATGTGCAAAGCCTCCTGTATTCTACAGAATATGCAAACCAAAAGGCTTTTTTAAAAGATATGCAATACTGAGAAAATACTCCCTTTCTCAGAATATAATTAAATGCATGCTCATACTATGCAATGTACTTTCTAATTAAAGGCTATATACTAATTTTTAGGGCAAAATAAGAACCTAGCAACTATATCCAAATAACAGAATTAATTTTCTATATTTTGTCAGTAATGCATGTAGCACATCAGTACACCAAATAGATCTGTAGGTAGGTAAGTAGACAGATGGATAGACAGATAGATAGATAGACAGATAGATAGATAGATAGATAGAAAAACAGCTAGATAGGCAGAGAAAACTTTCACTAGACCAGGTTGCTCAAAGGGCCATCCATCCTGGCCTTGAATACTTCCAGGGATAGGGCATCCACAACTTCTCTGGGCAGCATGTTCCAGTGTATCACCACACTTATAATAAAGCATTTCTTCTTAATATCTAATCTAAAAATACCCTCACTGTGTTTGAAGCCTTTATTCCTTGTCCTTACATTATGTGCACTTGTGAAAAATCCCTTACTGGCTTTCTTGTAAGCCTCCTTTACATACTGGAAAGCTTCTCTGAAGTCTCAGAGCCTCCTCTCCAGGCTGACCAAGGCAAACTCTCCCATTCTGCCTATATACAAGATATGTTCCAGCCCTCTGACCACTTTCATGGCCCTCCTCCACCAGGTCCACATACTTTTTATGCTGGGGGCCCAGTACTCCAGGTGGGGTCTCAGGGGAGTGGCATAGAGGGTGAGAATATTCCCTCTTGATATCCTGCCAACACATCTTTTGATGCAGCCCAGGACACATTTGGCTTTCTGGGCTGCAGGTCTACACTGGTGGGTCATGTTGAGTTTCTTGTTAACCAACACTCACAAGTCCTCCTCAAGGCTGCTCTCAATCCAATCTCTCTGCCCAGCCTTGATTTGTGCTTGGGATTTCCTTGAATCAGGTGCAGGACTTTGCACTTGGTTCTGCTGAATTCTCTGAGGTTTGAACAGACCCACCTCTCAAGACTATGAAGGGCCTTCTGGATGGTATCCCTTGCCTCCAGCATGTCAATGGCATCACACAATTTTGTGTCTTCAGCAAAGCTGCTGAGCGTGCACCCAATCCCGCCATCCATGTGACCCATGAAGAAGTTAGATAGCAACATCCCCAATACAAACCCCAAAGAAACACCACTCTTCACTGGTATCTGCTCAGACATTAAGCCACTGACCAGAACTCTTTGAGTGCAGCCATCCAATTACTTTTCCACCAAGCGGTTCACATCAAATCCATGTCTCTCCACTTTAAAGACAAGGATGTCATGCAGGACTGTCAAATGCTTTGCACAAGTCCAGGCAGATGATGTCAGTTGCTCTTATCCACCAATGCTGTAAACTTTTTGAACATCAAACTGATTAGTGCTTTTTTCAGTCTTCACTGTTAGCAAGTACAGATCACTGCAAGACACTTGGGCAGTACTGTTTTTAGTTCTTCTCGTTCTGTTGCTTGAGTGTCTACAAAAGGTTGCTTGTCTGTGCAAGTGCTATTAGTTGCCATGACAGTATTTGTGATATCAATAAAGCAGCAGTTAGATTGAAATCTCCTGCTCCCAAAAGGTGCTTGGTGCCCACTATAAAACATGCAAAGACAGAGTCTGTCTTTCATGGTTCAGATGTCCAGAAAAAAAATCAGATACAGGGCCACAAATTATACTTAACAAGACCAGCTACTCTGTTAAATTCTGTAATGAAAAGTCTTTCTGTAATTCTTTGATTCTGTGATACCTCACATAAACAGTGGTGAGAAACCTGATTTCTTGATGGGGGAGGAACACAGGGAAAGACAGAAAGATTGAACTCTTGGACTACTGGGCCTTACCTCATAAGAAACTGAAGGGCTCTGTTTTTAAGGTCAGTCTTGCTTTGAGGAGGTCAGCATAGACAAGCTCCAGATGTCTCCGCTAACTTAAAATATTCTCTGATTCAATGACTCAGTGGATGGATTCCTTCAAAAAATTACTCAGGGTCTTCTTTTTACTCAGATTTAGAGAGTGTTTTCAGAGGGTAGGGGGTGTTGGCATGCTCAGTGTGACCGAATTCAGAGGACAATCTCTGGTTTTATGTAACACCAGTTTATAACAATAAGGAAAGGGAAATTACAGCTCAAAGGAACGCCTTGAAAAGTAGGGTCTCTCATCTTAAATATCATTCAAAAACAACCAGAGCAGACTACTGCAAAACTGTATCATGGAGAGGCTTCCCATGGATATGGATATGAACATAAGATCAAGCAGATGCTTCCATTTTCCTAAATCAGTTATAAATATTATGCCCTGGAAGGAGGGTAGCTACGTAACTACTAAAATAAGTGATAAGTAAGTCGTATATGAACTATGAAGATATTATTAATGAAATAATTCAGTTGTGAATATGTTGCAGAGTGTTTGTGTTTTGTGTTTTTGTGTTTGTGTTTTGTGTTTGTCTCCTTGTGTTTTGTTCTGTTTTGTTTTGTTTTAATATGGAGAAAAAAGTATAAATGACTGAACTAGCAATATCTATTTCTATAAAAAGTATACATAATTAGAACACAACTAATTTTGATAACAAAATGCATTTGAAGGTCTCTTTTTAAATATATGTTTTGTCCTTCTTTGTATAAGCTGTGGGAGACAGAATTCGATATAATTAAAACTATAAATAGTAAGACTTGCTTCTTAAAAGTATTCAATTCAAGGGTTA
This sequence comes from Daphoenositta chrysoptera, assembly GCA_013397915.1. Taxonomy (NCBI): domain Eukaryota; kingdom Metazoa; phylum Chordata; class Aves; order Passeriformes; genus Daphoenositta; species Daphoenositta chrysoptera. Next base: position 65,668 of record VZRO01003855.1, on the reverse strand, counting down.
TTTTCTTCAATTTTCACTCATTTGTTGACGAGATAGGAGAACCTTTAACATTTATCTTGCTTTTAGATCTTGTATCATTTATTGCAAAAATGCCTGTGGAAAGAAAGAACCAAGAACTGCTATGAATAATCCCCAAAAGATATCTTAGTGAGAATCAGTTGTCCCTGATTTTTGGCCTTTTTGCCTGTTGACATTTACTGTTCCTTTTTAGAGCCATTAAGAAACTACAAAATATAGCTTCTGGTACAGTGGAAGTCCCCTGTGACAGGAGATCAGGACAAATCTGAAAATACTTGGTGTAAATGAGCAGATCTTGAAACCCACAGACTGTTAAAATATAGGCAATGACAAGTAGGACCTTTTTGGATCATCAGTTTTCCATTTATAGCAGAAGAACACCCCATTAACACCCTAAAGATATGCTTACTTCTACAAATTACACAAGATGGAGAAAACTGAATTATCAAATAATGCAAATTAATGTAAAACAAAATTTAAATCAAAAGTAGATGTTATTTATTTAACACTTACTAAAATTAATTGGAATTAGATGAGTAAAAACTGCTGTCACCTGAATGAAACTACACAGAACCAAAATCCCTATGTCTCCAGATCACCAGTTGATAAGAACTGCACTTCTGAGAACCCAGAGACTTCAGCAGAGACCCTATCCTGGAGTTATTCCCTAAGTAAAACAGGAATGTTATTGTGATTCTGAATCTCAAGCTTGATCCAAGCTCTGCTCCTCTTTCAGCTCCATAGTTGTCTGAAAAATAAACAATAAAATCTTTTAGAATGAAGAATGGTTTTGTAATGAAGAAAGTATGCTGGGACTAGTTCCCAGACCTGCCACAGCCTCTGTTCTGACCTTAATCTCTCTATTATTCAGTTCCTTATCTGTAAAATAAGACAGTAATACTTCTGTTCTCTCATTCTTTGTCTAATTTCGTTCCCTGAAGTGTCAGGTCTTCAGAACAGCAACTGCTTTCATTTGAGCATATTTTCTGGTCCTTCCATGCCTACATTTTAATCCCAGCTGAGGTGACAGAGGTTCTTTTAATACAAGCAATTTAAAAAAAAAATCACTGAGTGTTTTTTTGGGAAAATAATCATATCTGAAACCTGACAATGTAATACTGAAAAGCTTTCATGATAAAACCATTGTATATAATGTCCATATTAGAACAAAAAGAAGTGTTGGGGGAAGGGGTAAGTGGTGGATGAAATTTTGGCAAAATATTTTTCTGAAGCTCTAGGCAAACAACCTAATTACTTGAAATAATTTACATGAAAGTACCACATTTTACTGAGTCTCCAGATATGTGAGGTCCTGTATCCTTTTAGATAGGAAAGTATCCTTCATCCTGGATGCTTTTCCTACATAGCAAGTTTGGCAGATTACCCCAGTTCCACTGACAAACTGTCCTAAACTAATTCAAATTAATTGCAACGCTAGCGTGTGCAGATTAATTGGTGCACAAAAAAAGTTTTTAAATATATAAAAAGTTAGCAAAGTACTTTGATCAAGACTATCTGAAAAGGAGTATGAACAGGAACTACACTGAGAATCTGCAAGGCAGCATAAAGACTGACTGAAAGAGAAGAAGATTCCTGAAACATTTCCCAAAATGATACCAAAATGATTCCCAAAACCATACCTGCCATGGAGGACATTAAGTACCAATACAGCTGTTGGATAATAACAAAACTAATCAAGCATGCATCATCACAGAGGGCAATTTTATGATCCAGAAAGGAGAGGATTTAACTAGCTTGCTCAAGAAGGAACTAGTAGGAATTTTGAGAAATAGTGACATTCAATACTTTTTGACCACAAGCTGCTTCAATTTAACAAACTAAGCAAAGTTCCTGAACAAACCAACATAGAAATACTGTATTTTCTAAGCACAAAGTGACATAATTTAGATGGTTAGTAGTAACTCTTTCCAGTGTTCAAAGATCATAGCAGTAGTAGAATGATCAGGACACTATTTCAGAAGTTTAAATCCCAAAAATATTTTCTGAAATAAATACATTTGGAAACAAGTTATGTAAGGCAATTTAAAAAATATTATAATGTAAGGGTCAAGAGAGTAAAGGAGATATCTGCAAATCTGATAACTGGACAAAGAAAAATATGTGAAATTTAGTTCATCAATAAACAAAGAGTGGGATTAAATAAATTATACGAACATGTCCTCCTAAGGCTCTATTTATGAGAAAGAAGTGTTAGTGCTATTCAAAATGAACAAAACAGCTTTGGACAATTGTCACGAATGGATTTTGATATAAGTTCATCTCCTGTCTTTGCCCAGGCCTATGGCAGCAGGCAGGAGGTGTATTGAAGTGACCAGCACCCCAAAAATCCACTCTGTCCACAAGTTCTTTAATGATAGCTGATTTAGTCTATTATGAAATGAATTATTTATTAATAGACAGGAAAACTAACAGACAAGACTTAAAACAAATTATCACTACACAGGGATAAACAAAAGAAATACTACTAGTAGATCGACATACAGTGCACGATACTGGTACCTTTTCATTTTCAGCTAGCAGAGAAATAGTATAAACCTAGGATTCAATGTATCTCACCATCCGAAGGTGGGTGGGGCACACACATCGGGATCCTTTCACTCAATCTCCTGGAGAAGTAACCACAAAGCTGCGTCCAGACTTCGGGGAGAAGTCTCCGACATTTTCGGGATGTTAGAAACTCCTGCCTCAGTCATAACTCGTGTGTCTTTTATAGTCATAAAATCGTGACTCTCAAAGTCAGAAGTATCTCTTATCTCTCCCCCATCAGCTCGCCAGACTAAGCTGTTGATTCTTAGCTAGATGTAAATCACCTCCTGGCGCCAGAGATAAACTGCTGGTGGGCTCCTCCACCCCTGGTTATCTCTTCATGCACCAGCTGTGACACACAGAGCCGGGGGGCAGGGGGGACGTCCTGCCACAACAATTAGTAGGTAATTATGACTTTGAACACAGATTCTAGGGTAGTCAGGGACTCTGCTAACAAACCTACTGAACCACTAACAATTGTTTAAGCAATAGAGAATTAGAAAGTACTAGAAAAAGCAAACCTAACAGTGACCACAAAAAAAGGAATGGAGAGAAGATTAATCTTTAGGAGCCATGTACTTAACTCCATTGCTTAGGGAAACATATATAATGTAAGAAGTTTAGGAAAATCATGAAGAAGCCTAGAATTTTATAGGGTGTTTTGAAGAGAGACACAGATAATTACATACCCTCTTCAGCCTCCTTACTCAGGCAGCAGATGTGGTAACAAAGTCCAACAGACAGTCACAGTTTATCTCTTGAGATGAGCATTCAATATCCCTTCTCTTTTCCTGCAGATCTGCACATTGCCCTCTGTTCATTCACCTAGTCCTCTGCCTATAGAATAACAAAGGAGGGATGTGGGGATCTGTCTTCCCAAAACATTCCACCTAACAATGTGAAGTCACAATGGAGCACCAGCAAATATCCCACCTTTCCCCAGCCTGAGTAGTGTAATAGGGTAAATATCATCTTACAAGCCTTTCATATTCTTGTTCCTCTGTGGAACTAACACATCTATGACAATTTACCCCTAAGTGAACATTTAGAAGATTGCAGTCATGGCACTTGTGTAATGGGAGAGTCATAAAATAAGTGGATGAAAGAAATGCAACACTTTGCATAGATACACATGTTGGTTTTAGGTAGCATCAACTAAAAAAACAATATGAAATAACAACATTTTATGAGGGAACAATCTAGAAAAAAACACTGATGAAAGAACTGCAAGTGATAATGAACAGTAAATTAGGTATATGTTTATAAAGTAAATTTGCAACAAGAAAAAGTTAATATGATTTGGGAACTGTTTGAAGGGATGGATGGGTTAAAAACTGGCTGGATGGCTAGGCCCAGAGAATGGTAGTGAATGATACTACATCCAGCTGGTGTCCAATCACTGCTGGTATTCCCCAGGGCTCATTATTGGACTCAGTCTTGTTTCATATCTTTATTCACAATCTGGATGAGGGGATGAAAAGCACCCTTAGTAAGTTGGGCAGGAGTGTTGATCTACTGGGAGGGTAAGAAGGCTCTGCAGAGGGACAGACTGGATCAATGGGCTGAGGCCACTGGTATGAACACCAACAAGGCCAAGTGCTGGATCCTGCACTTTGGTCACAAGAACCCCATGCAGCACTACAGGTTGGAGAGTTGCCCAGTAAAAAAGGACCTGGGAGTGCTGGCTGACAGGCGGATGACCATAACCCAGAGTGTTTCCAGGTGGCCAAGGCAGCCAATGGCATCCTGGCTTGTATCAACAGTGTGGCCAGCAGGACCAGGGCAGTGATTGTCACTCAGCACTGGTGTCGTGGGTTGGACCTGAAAATTAATTGGCAGCTTTTTAGTCCAATAAGCACTTCTGGGATTGTACATATTTAAGCTGGCAAGAAGCCCGGAAGAAGCCTCTTTGATCCAGCGGCGGTGCCTGGGACGGACGGAAGGGGGAGGGAGAGGGGAACCGCTCCGGCCCCGGCCTGGAGGGCCAGGGGCTGGGCACCCCTCCCCCAAATGCCAGGATAAGGGGTCCCCGGCATGCATCGGGATACCCCCCCCTCCCCCCAGAAAAGCTGCAAGCAGCCAAAGAGCACTCGGGAACCTGCTGCCAGGTGCCGGGTAAGTTCCCAAGAATCGGGAGGGGTTTCACCCTCCCCCACTTCCCCGGGTCCCCCGTGGGCCTGGAGAAACCAATTTTTAACTGTTTCAAACCAAAGAAGCTGTTAAACAACTGACAAC
>VZRO01003855.1:48091-60547 GCA_013397915.1 Daphoenositta chrysoptera | reverse complement strand
CTGTTTTGCCATGTTTTTCTCCTAATTTATATATTTATATCTCACAAAAACAAATTAGTGAACTGAATCCCAGCTGCAGCTGGTGTTTCAACTTATTCATTAAACCCAACCTGTTACAACTGGTAAGGCCACACCTCGAATCCTGTGTCCAGTTCTGAGCCCCTCACTACAAGAAAGACATTAAGGTGCTGGAGGGAGCCCAGAGAAGGCCAATGGAGCTCGTAAAGGGTCTAGAGAATAAGTCCTATGAGGAGTGGGCTGAGGAAGCTGCAGGTGTTCAGCCTGAAGGGATGGAGACTTGAGGGAGACCTTATTGTTCTCTACAACTACCTGAAAGAAGATTGTAGCTATTGTCGATCTCTTCTCCCAGGAAACCAGCAACAGGAAAATAGGAAATCGCCTCAAGCTGGGCCAGGGGAGGTTCACTTTGGGCAACAGGAAGAATTTTATCGTGGAAAAGGTTCTCAAACATTGAAATGGACTGAGCAGAGTAGTGGTGGGGTCACCACCCCTGTTCAAGAAATGACTGGTCATGACACTTAGTGCTGTAGTTTAGTTTAAACAAGGCGGTGGTGTCAAAAGTACGACTTGATGATCTTGGAGGTCTTTCCCAACCTTAATGATTTACGGTTCTATGATTCTATATCATGACAGAGACAAAAAAATTCACTCTTTGAGGTCTGAATAACGAATTGCACATAAAATACTGTAGGCAGACTTCTTAGGAGTGTACAGATAAGTTGAAAGGAATTCAGAAAGGAGCATCAAAAGTCATGCTGCTGCTGCAGCAATTCTCATCTTATTAAAGAGACAAAAAGCTTGTATATAAAAGCAATAGTTTTTAAATAATGAGAGACTATAACCATCAGACAAGACCAGAGACTATCAGAATTAATGACTTTATGGATGGGTCAGCAAGATGAACGTCAAAATTTTACTTCTGAACAGGACATGTATTTGCTTAAGTCCAGAAAAGAGACAGAAGTCCACACAATTGACAACCTGAACTATACCGGGGGGGGAAAAAAAAAAAAGTGCTTTGAAGGACTTTATGATTTGGCAAAAGGAAAATAACACGTATTTTATGTGTCAGTATTCCTTTTTCTTCTTTATCAGAACAGTAATATTAACGGCAATATAATAACAGTATGCAACATAGTAATAAAGAAGAATAATGAAGAAGTTTCCCTTGTTTATACAATATTTCTTTTCATTAAGTCACTACCAAAAAACTAAACCTTTTTTTGTGTTTTAAACAAAGTTCATAAGAAGCAAAGTTCTGTTCTGTTGTCTCTGACAAATACAAGTATTTAAATCTTATGCAAATATTTTGTTGCTTTTTGGAATCTATAGTGAAGGCAGCACTTTATAATATAGCAAGGACTAGTAACAGCAGGAGCCACTGTGCACTTTGGTAAACATATTAAGAAGAAAGTAGAAAAAAACAGAATAAATAATAAGAAGAGTTGGATAGTAAATTTACCTAAGATTTCTTGGAATTAAAAAATGGGGGAAAGTGGAAGCAAATACCTTAGGTTTCAAATGATCTTTAAAAAAGTTAGAACAAAAATATTCACAAAATTAAAAAAAAAAAGATTAATACAAGGAAGATAGTCAGATAAATATCAACAAAAAAAGGTGGAAGGCGGAAGGGAAATAGGCCAAGTAGAATATAATTTAAAAACCGTATTAAGCAGAGATAGTCAAAGATAATGTCAAGAGAGAGTCAACGAATCATGAAAAGGCAGAGATACCTGGCCAGACAGAATGCAGCTGCAATGTTGCTGCATCATCTGAGCCTGCACTGTATGAAGGAAAAGAGTTTTGAAAAGATGGTATAAAAAACTGCCAATTTGAAGCTTGAGCAAAATTATTGAGAAGCTGTTGATAAATGTCTTCTTCATCTCTACTCTTTGCTCTGAGAAAAGCTAAAATTTATTTATCACATATACAGCATGATAGGTAATATTTTGCTGAAAGAAAAAAAGGAATTTGAGAGAGAAAATGGAAGGCAACCATAATAAAATTTCACAGAAGGTAGAATAAAAGGAAACCCTCAATTATTTTATTTTTCCTGAAAGACAAGATTTTTTCCCAATACTTAATGCAACTATATCTTATAATTGGAGAACTCTGTTGAAATAATGCTTTTGCTCTGTTTCATAAACCTAGTGGATTTTGATTTGGTTGGTTTCAAATGAAACTGGACATGTGCCATGGAAAAATTAGTGCTAATGAATTCCTGTGTTGGATGTACTATCTCTGAATTTTTAGCACATTTTAAGAAAAGCTAAACATGCATTAATCAGGCAACATAGCAGTATTTCATTACTCCAATGGCTTTTTTCTCAAAGAGCCAGAAAATTTAAATAACAATTGGAAGATTCAGAAATGCCTCACACATTAGCAATCCCTGCTTGACGATAACTGAAGATAAACCAAAATGGTTAACTCTCTTTTCATTTTTATTACACTTGTTTACAAAGTCATCTGACTTCAAGTTTCTTAACATGTGGCTTGATTTCATGGAGACACATATTTCTCTGAAGCACTTACATTTCTGCAATCAATGCTCTATTTTGCCTAAATGACCATTAACTTTATCAGCATTACTGCAAGCTGCAGAAACTTGCTGCAGATACTTTAGCTGTAGAATCAGCAGAATTTTGAAATACAGATTAAGGCTCACTTCCCTCTCATCATGAATGGATAATTCAAAATTACCTTTGGAGAAAAGAGACAAAAACAACACCGGATGTTCATAGGTAGAGAACAACCTCTTTAGGAAGCAGGAATGTATATGTCACAGGAGGTAGCAGTCAAGAAAAAATTATCCCACTCTCTTCCCTTCTCACATCTTTCTCACATCTATTGACCAAGACTCCCATTCTCAGTACTATCAGTAGCTGTAATGTCAGGGTAGAGTTGCCCAATTTTACATTGAACTAGCACTGTCCTTGCTAAAGCTATAGGTTTCAAGCAGCACTTTTACTACTAGATCATTAGCCATTTTTCAGTACAGGTGGATGGGAAATACTTTCCCACTGCCTAAGAGTCCATTTTCCTTTATTTCAAATCAAGATGAAAAGTTAAATTATACAAATTTTATCAATTGTTCAAGCAGAATATATTTTTACTATATAGGCTGTTGAGTTTCATTTCGATCCATTATGATCCATTACATTTTTTAAATAACACCCAGTTTTCAAACACACAAAAAAAGACGTTTTTGAACTAAGTATTTACTTTATGATATACTTATTGCAGATTCTTTGTAAGGTTCCATATGTCTCACAAACTGTTTTATTTGGTAGACAACACACCCCCTACAATGATGAGCAAGAATGCTTTGACTCCCTATTTTTTAGACCACTGCCCATTTACCTTCATCTGCACTGGGGTAAATACTGTCTTGGTGTCAGTCTGTAAAGTAGTTTCTGAAAGATTTGTTTAGTGTTTCATTACCATGAAATTTAGTGTGGTTAGTATTGCAAAGATTATGTGCAAATGAGAGCATCTGTAATTCTAATGCTCACAATTTAGCTCTGGTTTTTGCTGTTAACCAGACTTATTAGCATTTTTAACTTAGAATATTATTTTTTTAATAGAAAGCATTGCAACTGCTGATCACTGTTGGGTATAATAAAAAATTCCCAATTTGATAGACTTAGCTGAGTAACGGTGTTCAATTTCCTTGTAGCATTGCTTTGGGTACCAAATTGCCAGAGAATGGAATAATACTCTTCTCCAACAGTACATATCCAATGTTACACTATCTGAGTATATGTCACCATATCATAGGGTCTTGCAAAACAAATAACTTGAGGAAAAATTTAGGTGCTTGGCTACATAATCACTGGCACTGTTTCAAACTTCCTCTGTGTAAATACTGACCTGAAAAAATTTATAGTACGTTTTAGATGCACTTGAAGTTCTAGAATTCATTTTGGGCCAATGGAAAAAAGAGACAACTGAGAGAATAAAAATATTCGGGTTCATAATCTCCTTTCTTAAAAGTCAGCAAGATATTTTAACCTTTTTTTTTTTTTTTTTTTAAATGACTGTTGAATTGAACAAGTAGGAGAGAGAGGATTGATAAATGACAAATTAGAAATACAGATTTGTTAAGAAATGCTATTTTCAGACCAAGGCACTTATAGTTATCGGGAGAAACAACTCAGCAGTACCTGTTTGTGTGCTTAAAACTGATTAGAGAAAGTCTGAAACCAGCCAAATAGGTGAGGGATCCCCACGCTATTGATATCCCAGTAGGCATGTTAGAGTTTCACCCTGAAATACTAGATATATTCTTTTACACACGTGGACTGAAGCACAGTAATTGACTCCTTGTGTGCATATCAATTAGAAAACCAACGCTAAGTTTGAGTACAATCCAGACCCAATTCTCCTTGTGCTATTATATATAATGGAAAATTTTCCATTCTCCATATTGGTGTTCAAAACCAAGTCACTACAATAGATAGCTACAGATCATGCAAGAGTAAATTGCAAGCTAATCCTACACCTTGATAATAATTGCTACTTAGCTCTGTTGCTTGATTTTTTAATATACTTTAGGATAAGGATATTGATTTGGACAATAAATATGGATTTACAAACAGTTTACAAATTTAAAATTCACAGATTACTTTTGAACAGTTCCTATGATTTTTCTCATACATCAAAGTACATGAATTTTTGATAAATTGTGCAAAAAAGAGACCCAAGGATAGAGATTAATCATCTGAGGAATGTCATCACATTTTGTGGACTCTGGAGGCAATGCCGAAAACTACCTAGCTCTAGGTATCAGACCTCTGGATAAAAACTGTCAGGCAAAATGGATCCTGTTTAAACTAAACCTTTTCCTCATAAAAAGCCTGATCTTTTTTACTAAATTTCTCATTAGAACAATTTTTTAAGAACACCAAATTTTATATTGAATTTGTATTGCAGGGAAAATAATAGAAGGAAGCATTTCACTGTAGTTCAGTTTGACCTAAAGCCATGGCTTCTTGAACTTCTACTGTTGCACTCTTACTTTCTTCCTGCATGGATTCTTCTGTATGGATTTTTTTAATATAAAATTACATATTTCAAAGTGGAAAATAAATTTAGACTAAAAACCTAAGTATTGGGTTAGAAAAATTTTTAAAGTTTTCAGCATTTTCATTTCCTCCTTTCAAAATAATATTTTACAAAAAACAAAATATTTTGATTAAATAGAATGTTCAAGTGCATCCTTAGAGGAGGCATGAATTTTCACTCATGTTTTACACACCATGGTTTGTTTCCTGGAAGCTCATAAGTTAAATTCCAGAGATCACAGAGGCACATGGAACACCTTGCACCCTGAAGGGAACACCCAAATTCTTGAATTTACAGTCAGGCAGCACTGTGGAATAAGGATTTTTAAATATATGAAATTTCCCTTGATTGCATACATAAAATTCTGTTTTACAAGAATTAAAATGGATATCATATAGTTTAGTTTGTTATATTAAATACATTGATTTAAAGAAAAAACTCAAATATTTATGCAGTTCTGACCTACTCACCATAAAGGCCAGAACCCAAGATGCAGAAAACAATATAGTATATATTGAGACCCTGAATTACATTCTGAAAAACTTAGTTGAACTATGGTTTTGTTCTGGTTAGAAATAGATTTGGGGGTGGGAGGGGGATTATATAAATAACAGAATAAAAACTGGAATGAATTTCTCTTTCTTAAGAGAAACAGTATTTTGCAAGGTAAATATAATTGTCCTGCTTTTCTTCTGAGTAAGGATTAGGTGTATTTGAGTCAGTTTATTCGTTAATATGCATTGAAATCTTCTATTCCTTTTTCAAAAATGCAAAATACTACTTTTTCATGTTCATCTGTGATAGTGTGCCAGTCATGCAGGCACGTGGGGATATAATTCTGTGTCTGCAGACACAATGCAATTCTTGGAACTCCACAGACACTGATTCTGAACAGAAAATACTTTGTGGGATTTGCATATTGCCATCTAAGGTGAAAGTATTTCAGCTTACTTCATTTAAGACTCACTTGATTAGCTGAGCTGGAAAATGTTGACTCTGTATTGTTGTATTATATTGACTCTGTTCATCCACCAAGCCTCAGCTCTGTTGAGGCAAGATATCTGACTCAGGTGAGAGTTTAGGAAGTCTTAAGCATGTTGCATTCTCATCTACTATTTCATCTACTAGTTTTCATCAAGGTTTTTTTTCATCAGGCTTTAACTCATTCTCTTAATTTCTGTCTCTCATTTGTTCGTTTGGGTTTTTTTAAGCAGTCTATGACTTTTATATCAATATTAATACTTTACTGAAAAACAGAAGTAAACATCTTTTCTTCTTCTCCACATTCCCCTTTACACCATCTCAGGATAAAGAAGATAACTGAACCAGTACAATTAATCACTGCCTCTTCACTCTTATTACAAAACAGAAAAAACTTCCACCCAAAACCTGCTAAAAAGAAAGTGCTTTGCAGAACACACATGGGAAGTCAATCCCTAAGCAATGTCTGGCTAAAGAGAGCTAAAAGACATATTATTACAAAGCCAAGTACTTTGCTGATACCTCTCTTATTGTTACACAAACAGTCTCCATCTTGAGTACATCTCCTTTCCCAAAGACACAGCATGGCAGCAGAGTCCTTACAGAACCTGGTAAGCAACAGACAGAAAGATGTTAGCCTTTACTTCGCACTGTTAAAAAATTGGGCTAGGAAGACACAAGTCCTTTTGTTCTGCAAAATAACACCTGGCTTATTACACCAGACCTCCCTCCAGCCTTTTTCAACTATAACCTAGTAAGCCTTTATCAACCCTTTCTTCTGCATATTTCTGACTTCATTTACTTATAATCAATCTTGGAGCAAATATTTTAATTTAGATAACCAAAGCATTTCTTCCTGTGTATATTTTTGCAGAAATTAATCCATTTGCTCAAGTAACTTTAAAAAAAAAAAAAATTACAGTTAAGTCTTCACCCAAATTACCCATTTTTGACCATCTAAAGTTGAGATAGCTCAGCTTACAACATTACCCCTATTATCTTTCAAGATTACAATATCAACAAATCAAAGAATACTTTGTACTTGACAACAGACCATGTTGGCAATGGTAAATGTAAAGGACATTTTAGCATGAAAAATCAGCAGCTACTTACAGATTAAGGCAGGTTCTGAGTAAATCTGAGGAATAATAATTTGGAAAATTCCACCCAGGAATTCTGTTAGAAATACTTGAACTTGATGCATCATTTCCATTTTTATTGAATATATAACTTTTTTCTGTCTAATGACTGCAGCTTATTTAATACAGAAATTTCTGGCTATCCATAAAAATATATATTACGATTCTTAACATATATTGATTTTTTTTTTTTTTGTTAGGACATCAAGCACTGTTCTTCATGGTTTATTTATTGCTATGTCATTGCATTGTAATAGACCCCCACAGACCAACAAACAACAATTCTAAACTTCTTCCTGTAAAGAAGCAAACTACTTTATACCACTGCTAGTTCACAGAGCTGCAGATACAGCAGAACACATGCACTGCTAATCCATGTTTTTTCTGGTGACAACAGGAAAGCTTGACTTAATAGAAATCTAACAAAATTCAGACAGAAGGATATGGCCATGGTCACTGAGTACCAAAGGTATTTAACTTAGTTAATTAACTATGCCCTAAAGAGTAGTTGGAAAACAATAATTTATTCCTATGAAAACAGACTTCACAACATACAACCCCTGCTATCACCTATTTTCTTCAGCTGAACCAAGACACTGAAAAATTATCTGAAGTGTACAGCTTCATGTACTCTCATTGTACACAGAACTGAATGAGATACAGCCTCTGCTCTTCCTTGTGCAGCCCCTTTTGGTTCTTTAGCTACAAACACAGCTCATTCAGTCATTTTCCTAGCCCAGGAATGATTTTTCAAACAAAGCTTCCAGATCAAGAACCAAGATCTCAAAATGAAGCTTTTTTTTTTCCCGCTTCTGTTTGAGGTATCAACTCTGAGAGAAAAGACTCTTGTGTGGGAATTAATCTGGAAATTCTGCTGATGATAGATGAGATAGAACACAGCACGTCCATCTGCAACTACATTGATTGGCAGTACTGACAAGATAAATGTGTTTTTGTCACTAAGCTAGACAGGGTGTTCAGAAGACACATAAGAAGCAGACATCTTCAGGACATAAATACAAGTATATAAAGTTGATTTTTCTGACTACATTAACAGGAAAGGTTTCCTCCTCAAGAGTTATGATTAGCAGGTGAGTATATGCTTTTCTAAAGTAGACCGGTGAGTATTTTGTCTTCACACTTAGGTAACTCTTCTATTGGTTCACCTGAATACAACAGTGAAAAGAGAATTTTGCTAAATACAAGAAAGTATTCATCACAAACTTGATTTATTTTCAGTAAAATAAATACTTTTTAAAAGCTGTGTTGAGGTTTTAAAAAGGGGTTCTCAGTTTTTCCCTTTTTCTCTTAAAGAATTTTTCCCCATACATGTTGCTAGGAAACAAATTGCTGAGTACTTAACAGAGACAAAAGACCTGGCCACAAGGACAGGTCCAGGTGGCTGATCTTTTTTACCTGGGATGTTACCGTGGAAAATGAGAGACCACGAGATTTTGAACTGAATAAAAGAAGGGAGATAGGAGCTCTCGCTCTCTTGCTTTTCCGGCATTGGAGCGGAGAGTGGCTGCTTTCGTGGTGCAGAGAATCCATCGCTTTTGTGCTCTTGCTGCCGCAGAAGCCCGGGACTCCAAGCCCGCCTTTTCCCAGCCCCGGTGGGAGCCGCGCGGCCCCTCCGCTGCTGCTCTGTCGCTGCTTCGCTGCCCTGCACCACACCCCTGCCTGCCGAGACCTCCCGGGGCTCCCGCTGCAGCCCCAGAGCTTGATACATCTCGCCTGCCGCCCGGGATTGCTCATCCCTGCTGTTCCAGCCTGCTGTTCCCGATCGGCTGCCCCAGGGAGGTTTGTGAAGCTTTTCCCTTCCCTCCCTTCCCGGCCCGGCCCGGCCGCCATCGCCGCGTGAGGGCAGAGCTCACTCCGGAGCGCCCTCTGCTGGCGCGGGAGAACCATCGCACCCGCCCTGCTCCCCGGAGCCACCAGCGCCCCTGCCGGCCGTGAGCGGAACTGCACCCAAGGGAAAGGGCCTGACAGCCGAGAGAGGCTGGCACTGGGTTCTGGTTCTGTTTGGGGTTATTGCCATAGCTATTGTTAGTTATTTGCCTTGTTATATATATATATATATATTAGTAAAGAGCTGTTATTCCTATTCCTCATATTGTTGCCTGAAAGCCCTTAATTTCAAAATTATAATAATTCGGAGGGAAGGGGGTTGCATTCTCCATTCCAGGGGAGGCTCTTGCCTTCCTTAACAGACACCTGTCTCCTCAAACCAAGACAAGCTGCCAAAATATCAGTGATGAAAAGTGAGCAAAATCAGATTTAAAAAAATAATAAAATTTTAAGAATTAAGTCCCCCTCTTGAACATAAAAGATATAGCCTATTATTTCATACAATAAATATTTCCTGATAGAAAGGTATATTTTCAGTAAGTAAAGTAAATTTTCAGATGCGTTGAAAAGGCCTCATTTTTTATTGGAAAAATTATAGTGATGACTACTGACTACCGGCCTGGAAAACTTATGAATTTGTATTTTTACCTACAGGAAGACAGAAAAACTGACAAGCGTGTTTACACACTTCTAGGAAAACAGGGAAGAGGAGGCAAGATACTCTTTGCCTGTCCCAGCATTCCAGTCAACACAATCTTAACTCAGAGAAGTTCATTCACTTAACTTCATCTACTGCCAATTAATAGAAACTTTTAATTCCTGATTGTCTTCAAATTCCTCCTTCAGTAGTTAAACAAACTCCTAGAGAACATCTTCCTCACTGCCCCTTCCCTAGACTCAGTCCAAAATCTATCTCTTCTATCTCCCCTCCTAGCCTCAGCTTTCCCTGCTTTGGCAGTGCACAGTGAGAGATATCTAGGATGTTGTCTAATGGTCTCCTTTTTCCAGTCCTTGTTTCTTCCTTTTGAACGGAAAATTATGCTATGAAAAGCCAGTGTCCATAAAGCAGACAGAGGAGTCTTGCAACTATTCGAATGAAAGGAGAGAGTCCACTGGGGCATACGCCCGTGCAGTTTTCCCTCGAGGTTTCGGAGTGCGCAGCCTCCTTTTATCCTCAACTCCCGGCCCCTCTTCCTTTCCCCATTGGTTGGGGTACTAGGAAGGTACAGCCTTCCAGAACCGCCTACCACATATTCCCCCTTGAACCTGTCATTTTACCCCAAAGTTCAGAAACTCAGGCTTGTGCAGATTCACTTGCCTGTCTCAGGAGTCAAGCTGTCTGGGCTCTGTCACAAACCTGCTGCCCAAAGTTAGCAGACACATCAGGACCCATTTCAAAGACGTTAACACCCATACCTTCACCCATGGAATTGTTTGGAAAGACATGAGAATACACCTTCCCTAACACTCTTTTCCCCCAGGGCTCCTTGTTTCCTACCGCTCCTCTGTTCCAGCAGGAGCTGTCTTTGGGTGACAGACTTGCAGGGTTGCCTGTGTCTGCCCCAGTGCGGGCAACCCATTCACGAGCCAGAGTCATCAGAGGCAAATCTCCTCTGGCAGGGAACACTTCTCCAGCTGCATTTCTGTTATAAATACATATTATAATATTGGCTTTTCGCAAATATTAAAATAGATGCTATATGTATAATGTTCAAGTAGCTTTGCTAGAAAGATATAGTTTTTGTAACAATAACTGATGCCTTTATTTCTGTTACTAACTAAACTTAGACATGGTAGTGAAACAGCTGATATAGTTATGCTTGTGGTAATTGAACAGTCTGCTCGGATGGATAACATCCAATGAACGTAAGATGGAGACCCCTGCTACGGACATGCCAACTATCAGCAACTACCATCTGCAGAGACCATAGAGCATAACCCAAACTGGAGAGGATAAGAACAACGGACATGTAAACTAGTTGGGGGGGGAGGGGAAGTTTGAATATGTATAATTGTTTGTGAATATGCATTAAGCTGATGCAATAGGAAAGGTATGTAAAGGGTGTCTCCGAAATGGCAGGTGTGCTCTTGGCTGAGTGCAAAGCACCCGGCGCTATACTTTTGCTCTATTGTCTTTGTCCCCTATTGTCCTTTATTAAATTTTTAAATCCTAACAGGAGAGTGAACCTCGTTTTTCACAATCTCCAGCTATGGCTCTTTCCACATCTCCTCAGCTTTCTCCTCCACTTCCTGTAGAAATATTCCTGTTTGAATACACACCCTTTTATAACCTAAGCAGAATCACAACTTTAATATACTGTAATTGTAAACTCAAGTTTTCCTCTCAGACGACAGGAATAGATTTTATTGTGTGCAAACACACAGAGCACACCTCCACTCCTCACCCCTGGAGATGACACTGTTTGGGTTAAGATTACCGCAGTTTGAGTAAGCATGCCTCACAACCTTCCCCTTTAGCCTCCGTAAAACGCCAAGCCCAGAAGCTTACAAGACCTGTCAGACACCCGTGGCGATCAGCCCTCAGCTCCTGCCCCCCGAGGTGCCGGCTGCCCTGCGGCTGCGGGCGGCGCCCAGGGCGGATGGCGGCGGGAGCACACGGTGCGCCCAGGGCCCCCACGGCAGCGCCTCTGCCCCTGGCCCCGCGGCGTCTCGCAGCCCCCGGGCTGGTGCTTCCGAGCTTCGGAGTGAGTCCTTCCCATGACGGGCACTGCCCACTGATACTGCCGCGGGCAAACTTCCTCGGGTCCCCAGCTTTCACCGCTTTAACTTACTGCTGAGTAACATACACTTTTCATTCCCGACTCTGGTACTGAGAAAAATAAACAGTGGGAAACACCCTTCCTCCCCTTTCTTGAGGCTCCCCTTCAATCGTCTGCCCTCCCCGCCTCACAGCTCCTCGGTGGGGCAAGGGCGGGCGGTGCCGCAGGTCTCGGTGCGCGGTGTGTCTGTGCCCCGTGCTCTGTCCCCCCCTGCAGTCCCGCATCTCCCCGCTCCTCTGCCCTGGCTCGGCTCCAGCCGTGCCTGCCGGTGCCTAAGGCACCTCTCTCTCAGCTCCTCGCGTGCTCCCCGCTGTGCACCCACTCCCCTGCCTGATGGAGACAGCCCCTGACGGGGATAGGGAGCTCCTCGCAGGGCTGGAACCAGCGCAGGGCCGCTCAGAGCCTCTCCCGGCACTGGGCACCGGGCACCGAGTGCCCTCGATCCAGCCCGCTACCATGGGGCCAGTGCAGCCCTCGCGAGCCCGGGGCTTCCGTCAGAGGTGGCTTCTTTTAGCGGCACTGGTTAGTTCTGTTTCTTGGGGGAATAAAGTGCCGACAGGCAGAGATGCGGGCTGTGATGGATGAAAATGAATTCTAGGTCAAACATGATTGCACTTTCC
>VZRO01003855.1:0-48047 GCA_013397915.1 Daphoenositta chrysoptera | reverse complement strand
AAAAAAAAAAAAAAGCCAAACCCTTCAGTTTGTAATCATGGTACCTGGTCTTAACGCAGGGAAACACCGTGAGGTTTTAAGCCTGTGTATTGTGACATCAGTTTAAAAGCTTGTTAAGGTGAGTAAGGGTTGTGCTTGAGCCTTGGCCCAGGGCCAGCTTTGAGCAGGGGAGCTTGGCTGAGCCTTTGCAAATGGGTTTTGCAGGGGCTCACCTCCCACCCCCGTCGGAAAGCTGGGAAGATTTTGGCAGAATAAGGATTTCTAGAACAAGGCCACTAATGCAGCAGGGCTTTTACTGCAGGAAAGATTGAGAGGGACATGGCCCCTCCTCCGCCCCATCCCAAACCAAAAATTAAAACACAAAAAAACCTGACAGACAAGAATCATTACAGAATTCAGTATGGAGAAAACAGAAGGGTAAATTCTTACTCGTGTACAAGAAAGAAGCTGAGGGCAAAGGAGTCATAGTGGAGAAACCAGAACATATTTTGATGTTCTCTGCCCCATCAGATAAAAGCAAGGCTATTTATCACCACCTTTGTTAAGCAGCAGCGTTAACTGTAGCAGTAGTTACAGCTCGTGCTCGAGTACCAATGACTGTAGTAAAAATTATTTTTACTTTGATCTAGCTGTAGTTTGTTCCCATGAGAAGTGCTCATTAGCAGGTGGAGAACAGTAAGTAACAGCAAGCTCTGAGAGCTTCTTCTAGTCCAATTTCTCTATCAAGTTTGTGTACTCTGACACTACTTTGCAATATGAAAGAAGCATACGAAGACTTCAGAGGATTTGCTTCAAAAGCATGTTCCTGATCTGCCCTGAAACATTAATGTGGGTCTTCCCTTTCTAGGCCAAAACTGAAGTATAAAATCATTGTCTTCTTTTATTTTTTTTTTTTAACTAAAGAAAATAAATATTAACTTTCTATTGACTTCACTGTTCTACCATTAGGACCTTGGTAAAAACATATTAAATAGTGTTGAATATGTTAAGATTTTTGCCAACAAGATGTGTATCCAGCTGGCATGACCAGGATCTCTTCTTCTGTGCTACACAGGAGAAGAGACTTGGCAGTGGAGTCCTCACAGCAGCTCTGGGTCCTCTTGACTGGCAATGACAAACTCCATAACCTTTAGTAGCTATCAGATGTTAGGCTTCTAATTTGGATCAAAATCTTGCTTACTTCAGTCTCCATAGATCTTGGAATGCATTTCTTGCCTGCTGTTCAAGTTTTTTTGGTTAGGTTTTTTTCCTTTTTTTCTTTGCTATTGCATATGTCCTTGAAATATATGTTTGCAGTTTGTTCTCCTGAGCAGCTAACAGGAAAAGAGCTGGTATATGTGATAAAATGCAATCTTACTTTCATCTTCATTGTATTACAACACAGGATCTTTGCTGCCAGTCAGCTGGGCTTTGATTTTTCCAACTACATGACTTCTAGTCTTGACATAATACATTTCTTAATCTTACTGCTGGGAATAGTGTTTTAGAAACAAGGTCCTATGTTTTCAATACAGATGTTTTAACTTTGTCCCCCTTTTAACCCTTGTTTTATATTTGGATTTAGTGCCTACACACACATTTCCAGTTATAATAACACCAATCTTAGCAATTTTGTTGCAAATTTCTTCACTCTCAAATAGCAATGCGCTGTCTTCCTGCTGTGGAAGTGCATCCTTAAAGTTGCAGATGACAATAAACTTTAGCCAGTTTAAGCAGCGCTCCAGATTGTTGGCATGACACATCAGCGTTACCAGCTCCTAAGCCTCTTTCCTGTAGTGCCTGATGAAATGGAAGAAGATGGGTCAATGAAGGGAAATAACAGCTCATGTTCCTGTAATCTTCTGCCATCAGTTGTACAACAGCGCTCACCCTATTAACTTCAGCCTTACTTATCCTGCTTTAAAATGTTGTAGAAAAATCAAGTCTGTGTGGTCTCTTTTGAATGGCTTTTATTATTTATAAGTCTAATGCTCACCAGTTATAGACCAGATGATCAGCTGGTGAATTCAGTACAAATTTACCGGCCTAAACCAAGTTTCTTTGAAACTAATGAGGATCCAGCTCAGACAAATACCATCTTTTGGCTTTAAACTCCTATGTATCAGCATGTATGTGTGAGATGAGTAAAAGATTCAAGTGCCATATTAAAAAGAAACCAGTGTTTATGTGCTTTAGGAATTTGATGTCTGTGGTTGAGAGAAAAAATGAGGTCTGTTGTGCAGCTTTCTGTTGTATTTTAAATTTAAAAAGGGAGATGCAGCAAAATACATATTGTAAGATTAAGTTTCACAAAGCTAAAATTAGCAAATAAATTCTCCAAAATATCAAGGCTAGTGCTGCTTTCCAGTAAATGTAATTGAAACACCTGAAAAACTTTAATTAATATGATTTCTACTTATTTGGAGGTACAAATTTCTCCTGAAAAGGAAAAATTTACCTGTCTTCTGTGAGCTAACTGGGTCTTTTTCTAAGAATGCCTTAGCCAGATTTCCTGGTACAGCCTATCTACACTGCGAAGCTTTGGCCAGATAGTCCTTTCTGTACTTAAATATCCAGGTAAACTGGAGTTATGAACTGTTTGCCTCTGTTGGCAGACAGATGATTAGATAGACAGTGTATGCCAAGGAACATCAACATATGTCAGAACTAGTTTATGATCTATTTTCTTGGATCATATTTGGAAATAAAATTGTAAGCTTGGCTGCCTGAGGTGGGAAGGATCATATGCTGGGATCAAGAGCCTGACTACAATTAAGGTAATTCCAAGAATGCCTGTCTATAAAAGAGATGGTCTTCTCAGTCATAACTTCCTTCATGCATTAGAAAGAAATATACTAATGTATAAATGAAAGGATGCTGCTTTCTTTCTGGATCTTTTCTCCTAATAAAATACTGCATTTTCACTTTGTCTTTTACTTTGTCTACATGTGCACCTACTTCCAGACTGAATTCCTATTGAATTTAATGTGGGAGTAAGGTATCTCTCTATCTAATTGTTTCTTTTTCAACAGCAGAATTCTTTCTGTAATCTTTTGTTCTGATGAACAAAGCAAAAAACATCTCCTTGTACCTTAACAAATACAGGATTTTAAATTATGGAGTGCTCACCCAAGTACTTAGGTTTCCTCAGAATTTATCACTGAAACAGATTACTTGCCTTATTTTAAACCCCACTAAGAACAGCCTATTTTTATTAATGTCCATTGCTTAATCAATCTGATCTTCCCACTGAAATTAAATTGCCAAACTGTTGCTGATGTCAATGGTATCAGGATCAGATCAGACCTACATATAGCACAATCAGTAGTTTTGTCATTCTTAAAATATTTTGGTTTAGAAGTGAAAAGCTACTTTTTTAGTGGATGTCCAAGAGCAGTACATGAACAAAAGATATAAATTTAGGACTCCCTTTAAGTGTGCCAGTCTGCACTGAAAAGATTCACCTGTGAACCTGATCCTGGTGTTTAAACAAGTGGCATCGGTGTGTCGGTGGTTCCTTCAGCCACTGGGAGGAGGTGGTTGCTCCAGAGCCAGGCTCAAATACCTCATATGGACAGAAAGAGAGGGCAGCATGATTGCTTCCAAACTGCTCCTTGCCTAATAACCATCCTTCTCTCTGATTCCTCAGGGTGCTTGGCCTCATCACGACTTAATTTGCTGTTTCCACAGATGTGTTTTCATTACATGAAATAAAATAAGTCAGTGATCTCCTGCACCTCATGGATTTATATCTCAAAGTGACCCTTTCAAAGTAGAATTTTCTGTTAACAGAAACTAAAAATCTAGACATTTCCTTGTCAAATTTTCTGTGACCTCAAAAAAGGGATGATTGAAACTGTCTCATCATAAATTATAAAAGGGATTATAACACATTGAAAAATCAACATAGAAAAAGAATTGAAATGACTGAAACAATCTTAATCAGTGTTTTGCATCTTATTTACTGAAGCACGTACAGCATCTGCAGCACTTCAGATCATATCAGAATCACTTCAGATAGGTTCCAAACTTCACATAAATGAAGCTTCTCTTAAAATATGACAGCTCTAGAACAAATGTTTTTGATAGTAACTTAGTTTTAGGTAAATTTTACCAAAACATTTCTTGTTAAGTTCTGTCCTGAATCTGATTTTCTTTCTGTTAAAGCTAATAAGAATAGAAAAAATATTTAAACTATTAAATGTAAGTTTTTGCCTTTTGAATACTTATGCATGCAGTTGAAAGAAGAGAACAAGAATAGTGTTTAATTCTTCAAACGAGTGATCATTTCTCCATGTAATTTTCAGCCATATTTTATCGTCACATTTGTGTTAGGCTGAACTGAAACAGTTTCTTAGATTAGATAATTTCAACATTATATATATATATATATATATATCTACACACACCTATATAGCTCTGCTTTGGAAAAAAACATCTACTTGTATTTTATATGCTTTACAAATTCAAAGTGTGGAATTCAGAAATCCGTAAGACATGGACCCTTTCACATTGTCAGGCAAAGAGGACTAATCGTTTCACGTACTTAGTCACAAATAGCAGGTTACATCTGAGACATGCAGTCACCTTTCTTTGCCAGAAGTGATGTGTTATCTTTATTTTTTGCTCAGATTTGCTGCTAAAAACAAATGAAAGGAAGTGCTATAGTAGGGAATTTGCGTTTAGTATCACGAGTCTCAACCATGAGATGAGACTTACTCTGTAAACCTTTGCCTCTAATGATAAACTGAACTCAGCTATCACTGAGCATAGGAAATCTAAGAATTTCCAGTTCTTTAGAGAGAGTGGGTATATTACTCCACCTACTTTCAGAAGGTTTGTACCCAGTATTTTGAATGCCTGAACAGAGTATGACACTCTGCACCATCTGCTTCAGTGTCAGGTCCACTGAATGGCCTGCTTTCTTTCCTTTCTACCCTGCTGCCTACCCCTCACCTTATCTCTGTGGGAGTGCTACTATTACCCAGATTTAGCTTTCTAGGAATAATCTATCCCCAAAGAATTACCTTTTTCACATCAGTTCAATGGTCATCAAGGGACTCAACCAGTCACTGCAAGTTTGCAGTCAATATTTATACCTTTATCATAATATATAGAGGTATCCTAACCATCAGGGAAGAACCATAAACTCACTTATATTTACTGATTTCTACTAGTTTGAAAGCAAACCAGTGAGAGACTCCAAGTCAGAACTACAAATTATTAGGAGAATTAAAATAAATGCAATAATCCAGAAACACTGACACAGTCAGGATACGACCTGACACCCTGTCAGGCAGGGTGGTGGTACCAGTCCAATTAAATGCAGTCCTCTTGAGTTGATAGATGTGGTTCTGTTGAAGCAGTGATCCTGCAGAAGGGTCTGGTCTTCCTCTGAAGGTCCAGTGGTGGTTATGTAGCTCTTGTCCTCTGGGAATCCAGTAGGTAAGGACTGCTTGTAGTGTTCCAGGCCTCAGATTATATCCAGGTAGGAATGCTTGGCTCCTCCCCCTGGGCAGGGCATCTCACAGTGGGATGATGTAATTTTATGAGTCATGCAGTGAGTCTCGATGGCCCATTAACAAAGATATCCTCTGGAGGGAGTTACCAGGGATGTGTCATGGAAGAGATAAAGAACACTGCCCCACCTGGTTTCAAAAGATGGTGATAGAAAACACACTTTTGGTTACATCTTACATTGTAACCTACGACAAGGTTTAAGCTGTTACTTGTTGACTACTGCATTTATTCCCTGAAGGACTAAAAGAGTGGGGATGTTCACAGTATTTTGTCAAAATGTTAGCAACAAATTAACAAAAAAAAAACCCCAAAAAACAAACAAAAAACCCCAAAACAAAACGAACTATCATTCAAACCAGTCTATTGCACAGGGAAGACTTTTTCTAGGTTCTTTCTAGGCCCAGCCTGGAAAAGAGAAGGCTTGGGAAGACCTTATTGCAATCTTTCAATACCTAAAACAGCTTCAATCTTTCAATACTTAAGAAGGGCTTACAAGAAAGATAGAAAAAAGACTTTATACCAGGGCCTGTAGTGACAGGGTAATGATTTAAAACTGAAAAAGGATAGATTTAGATTGGGTATAAGGAAGAAATTCTGTGCAATAAAGGTGACAAGACTTTGGAGGAGGCTGTCCAGAGCAGTTGTGGATGCCCCATGCCACCTCCCTGGAAGCATCCAAGGTAGGGTTGGACAGGGCTTTGATCAACCTGTTCTAGTGGGAGATGTCTCTGCCTGCAACAAGGGGGTTGGACATGATGATCTTTAGAAAGTCCCTTCTAACTCAAATCATTCTTATCATTGGGTGTATATAGAATGGGAATTTTTTTGCCATGAAGAGATAGACTATTTTCATAACAGTAGCCCAATTTGAGGTTATGCTATGTTTAGTCTTCTAATATTTTAGTACAAAATAGTGAGAAAACCTTAAAAAGACAAATGAGAGCATCTTCTACTCATATCCCATGTTAAGAAAAGTAATAGACTGATACTGGCTATCTATGAAGAGATTCTCATCTAAGGTTTTGAGCATTTCCAAACAGTAAAAAATCACCTGCCTGATCAGGACTTCCAGGTCCTCCCATATATTTCCCGGAATCACAGAACCACAGGATTAACTAAGTTGGAAAAGAACATTAGGATCACTGAGTCCAACCTATGACCTAACACCACATTGTCAACTAGAACATGGCACTAAGTGTCACATCCAGTCTTTTTTTAAACACCTCCAGAGACGGTGACTCCACCATGTCCCTGGGCAGCCCATTCCAATGCCTAATCACTCTTTCTGTGACGAATGTTTTCCTAATGTCCAGCCTAAACTTCCCCTGGTGCAGCTTAAGACTGTCCTTATGTCCTGTCACTGGTTGCCTGGGAGAAAAGACCACCTGGCTACACCCTCCTTCTGGGGGAGTTATAGAGAGTGATAAGGTCTCCCCTGAGCCTCCTTTTTTCCAGGCTAAACAAGCCAAATTCCCATCCATTCCTTATAGCAGTTCTCTCCCAGACCCTGTTGCGGTGTGTTTTTAAGCATGGCATGGCGTAGCAAGCTGCAACCTTCCCAGAGAGCAGGGCCCCGCAGCCCATCGGCGATAAAGGAGGCAAGGGAGGGTGCCTGCATGGGGTTCCACAGAAGAACTTTATTTACATGGCGTAAAAGTTCCAAGAGGCAAAGACACACCAGGGTTGTGGGGTTTTGTATGGGGACGGGGGTCATGGAGACAGCATGAGGGCCAATGGTCTCAGGGTGCAGAGGTGGTGCATGGCGGGGGTTGAGGTACAGGGGACAACAGGGAAAACCTGAAGGAGTGGCCAGGAACGGGGACCAATGGGAGTGCAGGGAAGGGAGAACAATCTGGAAGGGGGGATATACAGGGTAGATAAGGGGGGAAGAGACAAAAAACCAAAAAACCAACAAAAAATGCATACATAATGATAAGAAAGCAAAGGATCTTCGGAGGAGCCAATCCACTCACCCTAACTGAAAGATCTTCAGGCTGCTGTCTTTTGGGAGGAGATTGAGCCTTTTGCTTTTTGGCCTCAGGCTGCTGTCTTTTGGGAGGAGATTGAGCCTTTTGCTTTTTGGCCTTACAGGACACCAATTGGCCCACAGGCCACCACACAGGTCCCCACAAGACCCTTCACCAGCCTTGTTGCTCTTCTTTGGACACATTCGAGTATCTCAACATCCTTCCTAAATTGAGGGGTCCAGAAATGGACACCACACTCAAGGTGTGGCCTCACCAGTGCTGAGTACAGGGGAAGAATGACTGCCCTGGTCCTGCTGGCCACACTGTTCCTAATACAGGCCAGGATGCCATTGGCCTCCTTGGCCCCCTGGACACACTGCTGGCTCATGTTCAGTCGGCTGTCAACCAGTATCCCCAGGTCCCTTTCTGCATGGCCACTGTCCAGCCACTCTGTCCCCAGCCTGTAGCGCTGCAGGATGTTGTTGTGACCAAAACGCAAGAGCCGGCACATGGTCTTATTAAACCTCATATTGTTGGATTCCACCCATCTATCCAGCCTATCCAGGTCCCTCTGCAAAGGCTTCCTGCACTCCATGACTTGGTGTCATCTGCAAATTTACTGATGGAGGACTCAATCCCCTCATCCAGATCATCAATAAAGATATTAAACAGGACAGGGCCCAACACTGATCCCTGGGGGACACCATCAGTGACTGGCCCCCAGCTGTATGCAGCACCACTCATCACCACTCTCTGGGCCCGGCTGCTCAGCCAGTTCTTCACCCAGTGAAGAATGAACATGACCAAGCCGTGGGCAGCCAGTTTTTCCAAGAGTATGTTGTGGGAGACAGTGTCAAAGGCTTTGCTGAAGTCCAGGCAGACAACATCCACAGCCTTCCTCTCAACCACCAGGTGGGTCACCTGGTCATAAAAGGAGATATTTGGACAGTTTGGTCAATGATGTTTAGGAGTCCTCAATCTTCCCTGAGGAAGTAGTAAATAATAAGGTATATTGGCAACATTTTGACACTAGAATTTCACAATGTGATTTTACTGTTATGTGATTTCCATCCAATAGTAAATTATGCATCTGTTTCTTCATATGGTTGTCTAAATAGACTCTTTGCATTTTGAAAGGGGACAATTTTGGTTCCTAAACGCCATGAAATATTTGGTTTGTTTGTTTTAATCAGTATTGAGAGAAACTGCACTGTCCTGACCTCCCTTTTAATCAATGATTATTTCCTTGCCGTTTTCCTGGCAACTTGCTGTAACTTCTATATTAGATTATTACAGAAGCTGAAGTCTCAATCTACTGAGATGTCAGTCTTGGAATGATCTGTGCTTTAGGAAATCATATCTAAGAGGGGTTATACTCCAGTAAGGGTCAGAATGACTGCTTTATTTTTCACTACTTGAATGATTCAGTGTACTTGGATAAGAAAAGCTTTCTGGACTATCAGCTGCTCATTAATAACACTATTCCAAGTCAGACATCTCCTTCTTTTTCATTCCTTACACTCAATTTCCAAATAAGTGTCCAGTTTAAATTTCCAATTTGCAATTAAAGGTTTCAACGCAGTGCTGGAAGTATGTGATGCTGTGTACATTCTGGTACTTGAGAAACAAGACATACTTCCAGGTTTGTATCCACTGAAAAATGTACAACTGTTGCAACATAATAAACAAGAAGAATGAAGGCCAAGCAATTCTGAACTTCTGCTGTGGTTATCAGGGCTGTAAGTTTCACTTGAGTATATATTTAAAATTAGTTGTACATCAGACGTCTTCCAGGGGAAGAATAATGGTAATAATTAAGCTGATAATGCAGTTTTATATCCTCTGTCTGATGAATCTAATCAATTGAATGACACTGAAACTCCCATAAAAATATAAGAACTTATGGATGTGTTGCGGAAAAAACAGGCTTGACTCAGGGAACTTACATTTACTTTAATTAATTCCCAGTTAATATAAGCTTCTAATCGCTGATCTGTAATTGAGGGAAAAAAGAACACATAAATGGTTAAACACCCTTTTTTCCCCCACTTCCTAGGCTCAGCTAAAGCTGAGCACCTCTCCTGACCCCTTTCTTATATCAACTTCTTTGTCTTCACTGTGGGTTAAACTCAGACCATCCCACTTCCTTTGAATGTGCCATGCAGGAAGTTGGAGTCTTGTATAAGAGTTTCTTACTGCTGCTATTAGCTCTGTACCAGGCATCCCACCTCATCTGTGCTTCTCAGTGCACAGCCTCCAGCATGTGCCCTTCACAGGCTGCAGTCCCTCAGGGGTGTCCCTGTTTCCCCATGGGTCTTGCACAGGCTGCTGTCCATTGCGGCGTTCCCCTTCTGCATGAAGTCCTTCCTCCCAAGAGCACGTCTCCTGCCATGGGCCTCCAAATGCTTGTCCCACACGGGTCTTCCCCAAGAGCAGCTCCTTGGTGTCTCCTCACATCTCTGGCCCTCCTTTTCCTCCTGATACCAGTGCTGTGTAGTTCATAGCCTCCTCCCAAACAGGCCACCTGCAGCCCCCTGCTATCCTCACCCTTCCAGGTGAGCCCAGTGTAGTAGCCAAGCTAAACATAATCAGCTGGTTTTGGAAACAATTGTAAACACATTATTTTACCTGACTGACATGTGGCTCGAGTGTGTAGTTGTGCAGTACCAGTGCCTGCTAAAAGGTTTAATTGGTGTGAATGGAGTGATGAAAACCAGGCTGTCTACTCACAGACATGAGCAGACAATGATGGGTAAGAACCAGGTTTGCCCTCGCACATACCTCAGAGAGCTGGATCCCTACCACATGCATTGTTCTGTAATTTCTAATGTAATTCTTTAAAGTAGGATTCTTACAATTCTACTTGCAGCTAAATTAATGTCATGATTTTGAGTTCTGGAGTGCATGTTACAGATCTTAGAAACACCCTTTCTCCCTTGATTATAAATTAGCTTATCTTCAGATTATGGGAGTCATTCCTCCCCTTAGCATTTTCTTTCTCAACCTATGAATGGGAGGCTCATTCATGATTTTGAATACATATATTTAGGTCTTTCCCCTGTTCATCTTACATGTAAAAGATTGAAAATGTAACTTGAATATGGAGGAAGCATGCAGCATTTTTTATGCTGTTTACTAACATGCGATTTATCTGCCTAGACAGGAATTTTTTCTTATTGTTTGTCTTGTAATTAAAAGGACACTTTTTGTAATACAAATAAGTCAAAGTGAATGCCTTTTAGTCATTACTGATCATACCCTATATTGCTAGTATCATACTCTTCATTTTTTTTGTGATCAGTAATATTTACAATGCTGATTTACTCAGCTTACCATTTAATTTCTAGGGAAAAACACAGTAGCAATTTTGTGGTTTTATAAGTTAACCCCCTTCTGGCTTCCAAGTATTTTAAGGAGGGTTTCATTGAAATTCTGTTCAAAAATGAATGTAATTTACTCCTAGTTGATAATAAGAGATTATCTGGCCTCAGCAAGGCTCACGTGACTGAGTTTAATAAAACATTTGATGAAATCTTGATTGGATCACACAAAGCTTGGTATTTGGGAAACATCAAGTGTGATTTGTGCTTTTGTATCATTCTAGCCCTAATGTCCCTTCTTGCTGAATGAAATAATCAGCTTAAATGTATGTACACTAATGATGTGTTTGTCATGAAAACATAGCACACAATTCCTTCATCAGTGTCACAGGAAAGCACAATGGATTTAATTCAGTGCTAGCTGCAAAATATTTTTGTGGTGGGATGTTCTTAAAAGGCAAGATAAATTCTAAAAGCTCTTCTGAGTGTAATTTATACAGACAATAAAGCGGTAAGTAGGGTGTCATAGTAGATGCCCTTATTCTTCTCATTTTACATTTGTTTTACATTTTGGAGTTGGGAAAAATAACATACAATTGACTATAATAGGATATGGTCTGAAGTAGGGTTAAAATCACCATTGCTCTTCTGTGACTCTTCTTGAAACAAATCTCTTGATGCAGTAGTCATGTATGTAGCTTGTGAAATGTCTGGTAGCTTAGTCTCCCTACCTCCTTTCCTTCTGTGCTGGTTTCAGCTGGGGTAGAGTTAGTTTTCTTTGCAGTGGCTAGTATGGGCTGTGTTTTGGATTTGTGCCAAATAATATAAAGATGTTTTTGTTATTGCTGAGCAGGGCTTACACAGAGCCAAAGCCTTTTCTTCTTTTCATACTGCCACGCTGGCAAGGAAGTTGGGGGTTCATGGGAGGTTGAGAGGAGACAGAGCTGGAACAGGTGACCCCCAACTGACCAAAGGGATATTCCAGATGTTGTGACATCATTCACTGTATATAAAGCTGTAGGGAAGAAAGAGCAACTGGGGGGATATTTTAAGTGATGACATTTGTCTTCCGAAGTGACCATTACATGTGATCGGGCCCTGCTCTCCTGACGATGGCTGAACACCTGCCTGCACATGGGAAGCAGTGAATTAATTCCTTGTTTTCCTTTGCTCGTGTGTGTGGCTTTTGCTTTCCCTATTAAACTCTTCTTATCTCAACCTACAAGTTTTATTTTGATCCTCCCCATTCCACTGGGTTGGAGAGCAGGGAGAAGGGGGTTGAGTGAGAGGCTGTGTGGTGCTGAGTTTCCAGCTGGGCTTAAAACATGACACCTTTCATGGAAGCAAAGCTATATGCCTATATGAAATGCTTTTGTGTCTCCCATTTTAAGCTGTTAATTTCAAATGCACATTTGCATCAGATGTGAAAGGAAAAATTGAAATCTTATAAAATGTTCTGAAATAATACTGTTTTCTTTGAAGATAATACTTTTTTCATTGAAGAACATTACCTCATTAAAATTAAAGCAGCTAGGTTTCAATAACACTTCTTTAAAGAATGATGAAATAATTTCAGTAAAGTCAAAATGTTATAACTGATCTTCTTTGATGAAACACTGTGACTTTTCATTTCAGAATATTTGTTCAAGAAATTTGCTGTGACATTTTCTGTAACTCAGTTGCAAGATAAATTAGCAAAGTCAAAATTTGACCTTTCACTGCCATCAAGCCAAGATATTAATATATTTTTCTTTTTTTTTTTGTTTTAATTCAAAGTCATAAGAGTTTGGAAGAAGGTTAAGGTAAGATTCGAATAGTACAAATATACATACACATACTTTTGTGGTGCACACCGCTCTAGAATGGATATTAATCTTCTCATCTGTTAGCTGCAGTGTTAGAAAACTTTTCATTTTCTTTGTGATCTAAATAAATTAGGCTGGAATATCTATTTTACATTATGTTCTCTGTATCTTAAATATTTCTTTTTGCATTTTAATTTTGGATAGAGGTGCTTGTTCCCTGGCAGGTCCTGTTTGCTCTTTGTATCCTGTAAGAAATATTTTATTATACCAACTTTTATGATTGCAACAACAGCTAACTACAAAGTAAATCAGAATTTATAACAGTCTCAAGAAACATTTTTTTAAAAAACTTTAAATCCTTATGATTCTAGGGAGGAAATGCCATTCCTCTTAGTTGTGCATTTCCTTAATTTCGTTAACCTTGTTAATTTCTCCATAATTTCTTTTCCAGGAAGACTATTAGAAGGAAAGACTAGGTGTAAAAATGTCTTCTTTTCTTTTTTTTTTTTATGGGGGGAGACATTCTGAAGTGGAATATTTAACGGAAGGGAACAACATTGCATCTTGCATAAACTGTTACCATTTAGTGCTTACAAAGCCTTGTGCAGCTTTTTAAAATTGGAATAATGTTTAGTTGAAAGTTCAGATTTAGAATTTCTTTCATGTGTCAGTAGCATCAAAAAACTACTAAGTGGCAGGTTGTAGGTGGGAATGAGGTGAGAGCTTACCTTAGTAAACCACAATGGATGAAGAACACTCAGAATTTCCTATATTTATAACTCTGACTTTAAATGTACACAAGATGTAATATTTGGATCCACATTTCATACAACATTTGAATGAACTCTGGATCTAGTGTGTGATCTAGTATTTGTAATAGTTTTTATTTCTAAAATCCATACTTGTGTATAATTTGCCGTTATTGTATCTTCTGTAACTGCCATGTAGAAGGTCTAGACAGGGATTGGAATTTTATTGTCCTAAATTTTATACAAGCCAAAATGGTGTCACACTGGGACAGTAACTTTTCTATAGAATATTCCTACAGCTTTTAGCAACTGAAATTGTTGAAAGCTTTACAAGAAACTAGTAACCACTAAAGTTAATGAGAGTCTGTCTTATGGAGGAGTGTTCCAGCCTCAGTGTCAACCTCTACATTTCAAGTAAATGTAGTATTAAAATTTGCAATGTCCTTGATCATGTAACATGATACTCACTTAGATCCCCATTGGTATGGTTCAGTTAATACTCATAGAAACACATAGATGAAGGAAAATGCCAGCAGAACAGAAAATCTGTCACCAGTAAGATTTACAGTGAATATAGTAGCCTCTGGAAACCCTCTGGCATAGAACTTGCAATACTAGCATCTATGCATCTCCACTATTGTTAGGGTTAATGTTTCATATTCTAACTTTCTAGTTATGTGACAGTAGCAATGTTTTCCTGCTGTGAAATACAATAAAGTACCAAATTATTTATATTTGCTGTGTTCCTAGAGTTAGAAAATTGTTAATAGAAAGAAGATTTTTAGGACGCTTTTGTTGCTGTTGTTCAGTGATTGTAGGAATTCAACATTCCTACTCTTGGAAATTAGGTAGAAAAATAATGAATATTTTAACATGAGGAATAACACCATATACAAGTGCTGGAAGTGAAATACAATGACAAAAAAAAGATCACCAGATACGCAAAGCATTGCCTGACTTCTGATTATGCTCCAGAAGATGTCTACCAAAGCATTTGAGTGGTATCTGAGTCTAGTATGCAATGCAACTCAGAAATACAATCACCAGTGACACTTATTGGGTGTCCACAAAATAACATTGCAGCTGAAGCACTTCTCTTTGGTGGCCTCCTCAGGAAGTGTGAATTAAAATCACATTTCCAATTTCTCTGAAAAACTGCTGGAAAGGGGAGGCAAGAGGAAAATCTTTCCTCTTTTGATAAGTGGACTGATACGCAGTTAAGAATGCAAATCTTTTGGCCAGACGAAAAGAAATTTGGACACTTTGATTGTTTTTCATTATAGTTGTCACTTCCCTCATAAATGTAAAGAGTTTTGCCAGGAACAATACATGGAAAATTAATATTTTTCCCAAGAAAAAAATAATATTTTAGTTCATAAAGTTTTAAATTTTCAACACTTGTGAACACTAAAAATGCAGCATTTGAAGCTCTTTCCAAAAGTTCACAATCTGTCTTTATCCATGTATATTTTTTCTACCACTTTACAGTGGCTTCTGCAAATAAATAACTGAGTATATTTGTAATGTGGCTATTATTAATTTGGCTGTCTCGCTATTAATTAAATTTACATTCAAAGTGTGATGGTTTTGAAATATTTGTCCAGAGAGGGTGTTATGGCAAGACCTGAAGTATAAATATAATTTTTAGGTTTGTTAAGGAGACCAAAGGACACCACGCCTCTCTTTTAACCTCCTCTTGATCCTAGCAGTAATATAACTGTTATTTAACTGGATAATAATATCTGCCATGTCTTATATGGATCAAGATCCTGCCAAACACAGTAATGCTTCTTAATAGTGTGTCACAAGCCAGGAGGAGAACAGCACTAGCACAACTAGAAAAGCAGTTGTGCGGGAGCTCGTGGGACCCTTGTACCACGAACCAATATGATTTCACAAGAGACCCTTTATTGTTTACATTACAATACTCTTATGCATTTCTGCAGTAGCTGTTCACGCGGTCACGCACGACCTGATTGGACCCCCTGCTTTGTCCATGCCTTGCATGCACTCATCAGAGACCCTGATGGGTTACAGTCTGAGATGGTGTAGTCCTTGTTTGTTTACTTTCTTGCTGTCTTGTTATCTTGTTCTCCAAACTGCTTCTCTCCCAATTTAGAATAGCTTACAGTTCTGTAACCTTGACGAATTCTTGCAGTGAACTTGGCTGGGGCCCATTACAGGATTCGAATACCTTACAATGCAGTTGGAGATAACCTACTATGTTTCTGTTGCATGCTTTGAAAATCTGCTTATGGAACAGCAAAATCTTTTGTTCATCAATGTAGTTGCAGTAATTTTAGAAAGTCACTGGGGGTTTTGTGTGTGATATGAAGGGTGGGATTAACTTTTCACTAAAACTAAATATTAGGAAATATAAATATATAATGTAGCCTAAATTTTTAGGTTGTTTCAACAATGAAAATAATTTTCAGACAGATTTCTTACTGAATTGCCCATTTAAATTGGGCAGATTGCATTTATTTTTCAGGCATGACTGTCAGTAATACTGGTTTCCACATTCTTGTCCATACTTAACATCCATCTACCAAGAGTCTTTTAGTAATAAAGGAGTCAAAACAGCAGGAAGTGTATGCCAATGTGTATGCCAAACTCTGTGGAGCCATTTACTGACAGTAATGACATAACCCAAGCCCTGAGTGTATGCTGATGTAGAAGGTGCTAGGTTTAATAAAATAAAACAGAAAGATAGTGGGAAAAAATAATACAGAAGGAAAAGGAGTACCTAGGGATTCCATGGATCTGTGCACAAGTAGCACCACAGTCAAAAGGATAAGATAGATCAGCCTTTGACAGTGAACTGACAGCTACTTTTCTTATTTTGTAAAAGATAATATAATTTACTTTATATTTTTTACCCTTAGCTTTTAAATTCTTTAAAACTGCATTCATAGGATCATAGAATGTGCTGAGTTGGAAGGGATCCAACAGGATCATTAAGTGTAACTCCTGGACCTGTGCAGTATACCTCAAGAGTCACACCAAGCGCCTGAGAGCATTGTCCAAACACTTCTTGAACTCTCTCAGGCTTGGTGCTGTGACCACTTCCATGGCGAGCCTTTTACAGTGCCCAAACACCCTCTGGGTGAAGAACATTTTCCTGATATCCAACCTAAACCTCTCCCAACTCAGCTTCATACCATTTCCTCAAGTCCTGTCACTGGTCATGAGAGTGAAGAGTTCAGTACCTGTCCCTCCTTTTCCCCACACAAGGAAGTTGTAACTGCAATGAGGTCTCCCCTCAGTCTCCTCTTCTCCAGGCTGGACAGACCAAGTGACCTCAGCCACTCCTCATAAGGCTTCCCCTCCAGATCCTTGTGGCTCTCCCTTGGACACTCTCTCACAGCTTAAAGTTTGTTTTATATTGTGGCACCCAAAACTGCACACATTATTCAAGGTGAGGCCACCCCAGTGCAGAGCAGAATGGGACAATCCCCTCCCTTGCCTGGCTGGTGATGCTGTGCCTGATGCCCCCAGGACATGCTTGGCCCTCCTGGCTGCCAGGGCACTGCTGTCATGATCAACCTGACATAAATCAGGACCCCCTAGTCCCTTTCTGTAGTGCTTCTCGCCAGCCTCTCATTCCCCAGTCTATAGACAGAAACAGAGTTTCCCTGTCTCAGGTTCAGAATCCAGCACTTGTTGCGCTTATTATGTTGGTGATTGCCAACCATACTGTAAAGAATTTTTATGTAACTCAGAAGGAGATAGTGAGTATGCCACAGTCTGCATATTCCTATGACTCTTTACTCTCACTCTCCCTCAATTATGAAATTAATTTTTTCATCTGTAATTTGACTCTAAAGATACACATTTCTTAAAATTCCCTTTAAGATTACCAAACTTGACTTATTTTTTCTTAGGCTATACAGAAAGAGATGGATACAAAGATAAAATATCTGATCTTTAGGCTGTAAAACATCATTATGAGCTGTATAATGTATGATGTATAAATACAAGATGTATAAATACATCTTGCTACATTCAGACACTAAGGGGCTTTTTAAAATGTATTTCAAGTGGTTTTCTTTTTTATCTTAGCCTTTCTGCTTTAGTTTCTTCACATCATTGCTGATTTTATACCTACAAAACAGATTAGAAGGAATGATAAAAAAATGCAAACATATGCAAAACACTCCTCTGGAAAATACCAAATACTGCAAGAAAACCTCTAGCCCTATACATGAATCTGAAAACATGAACAGTAGCTAAAAGCTAAGAGCTTTCTCAAATGACAGGTATTTCACCAAAGCCAGAGTATTCCCTAGTCAAAAGGGAGTCTGGAGAACAAACTGAAATTTTATTATCTGGACAGCAGTAATCATTTAGCAAATAGCAGCATTTGATTTCTAAAGTAACCTGGGATTCAGAGACATTTTCTGTATGTTTGGCACTGCCCAAGTACATTTTCCTAACCTTACTCTTTCCACTATTTTAAGCTTTCCTCCTCTGGGGACAGAGTTTAGCACTAGTAAGTAAACCAGTGATTTCACAGGCACATCAAACTGTAATTGTTGTTTAGGATTTGATGTAAAAAAAGGCATGATTTTGACTGAGTTTTTATTTTGTTAAGCACCAGAATGGTTAAAATTATGATCTGGTTTCACTGTCTTTAAAATGGCTTTTATCATAAATTCTAGTGCTAAGAAATCAAAAAGTGGTCTAGAGAAAACAGGAACATTAGGGACGAGCTAGTACAAAGAAACAGCAATGCAGAAATAGAGTCAAATAAAAACTTGGAATGCAGTAACAAGAATTGATTTTACAGATGAAATTTACTGCATCCTTGGTTAAAATATTTTCCTTAGTTTATTCCTTGATTTATTTCCTAATGACTTAATAGGCATTACCACTGCACTGCATTTCTGCCCACGAAGGTATTGTACAATATGTCTTATATGTCTCGGTAAGCATATTGCTGAATACAGAGTGGGGCATATGTAGAGATTTAGGGTAAGAGTAGTACCAACATACCTACTATTATTCTTATGTACTCACCTGTAGTAAGCAAAAGCCATTGGCTGTCATAAGGAAAACCTAACACTTACAGGGAAGAACAAAAGGGACTGGTGTGAACATCCATACTGAGAAAGTAAAACTAGATGAAGAAGTCAAAATTTATTGGTGTTATGGCAAAAAAGAACAGTACAGGGCTGTTTAAAAGTGAAATTACTTGTGTTGTTCGACTGGTAAGCCAGGAACCTGGTCTCCAAACCACAGTAAATAGAATACAATGTAGCCTAGGTAAAATACAAATATTCTTAAACTGAACAAGAATTACAGTAATACTAAAAATTAATTCTGTTAGGACATGTAGATACAGCAAAAAAATAAAAAATTTTTCTGTAAAGAACACAGAAAAGAAATAGAGAACATAAAAGTAGGACAAGGCTTAGTTATATGTGCCAGCCTACACTGAACAATAACAATTACTGGGAAAAAAAGAGAGGATTTCCTCTGAATAAAAGAGACAATGACTTTTTTTCAGAGTAAGCAAAAAATCAGCAATGTAAAAAAGAATCACATACACTACTTGATATAAAGATGACATGTACCTACTCAACAATTCTCTTAGTAGCCTCAAAATAATAATCATAAAGGCAGGGGTGAGGCTGACTGGCACAGAATCAGGGACAGCCCAGGTGGGAAAGATTTGGAGGGGGAGCAGTGTTGTTGCAGTGCCGTGCTCCCCTCAGCACGCCTTTTGCTTTGTTGCTCCCTGAACCCTAAGCCTAACTCTAGTCCTCACTTTTCTGACTGATGTTAATTGTTACCCTTATCCAGTTTTCCATTAGGTATTTCCAAAGTAATGAAATAAATAATTTAATTTTTAGATCAGTGCCAGTCTTTTTTTAAGGTTTGGGGGTTTTATTTGTATATTTCCCTCGTCTTTGCTTTTATCATTTGTATGTAAAAAATGAGGAAAGAGCTATGAGCAAAATTATTGCAGACACTTAATCCATATAACTCTTAGGACAGATCAAAAACACTGGTAGGGCAGACACTGATACTTGTTCAGCTATATCTGCTGTAAATTAACATGAAACAATTTTCCATCTTTTTTTCCATCTCACACATTCTATTTGGAAATTTTGAGGTATTGAGTGGAGCTTCATATCTTTCCATTGAAATTCAGAAGAAATAGGGATTCACAGAATTAAAGGAGAAGTAAATCTTGTGACTGTGTTCAAGAGATTATGAGAATTAATAAGAGAAAATCAGAAACCCCCCAACAAAACACTGAAAAATCCTAATAAATCTTCTGTAAAGGGAGCTACTTGTTTTTTCCCTGAAGCCTCTATATCTTTGTTTTTTTCATTCTTAGCATTTAAGGTAGCAAGGTGATTTTTTAAATAGGAAAATATAGCAAGATTTTGGCAGTTGCTTAAAGATCTGATGCTATACACTGGCTATATACTACACCCTAATGAAGATGAATGTGGACAAAGTTCCAAAGGGCAGTTGAAATTTCAAGAAGAATATAATTTGTTCTATCAATCATCAGTTTATGTCAGTCAATATGTGTGACGTGGTATAGATCTTGACATTTGTCACATGCTTTAATACTGTTGCTCGTTCTTTCAGCTAATCAGTAGTTGTATTTCACATACTTCTTGTTGACGCCAGCAACTACTTCTAAAAATTATTTCCAGGTAGTGATATCAGCCTCTAATCTGGAAGCTACTTTAAACTACAAGGGTGTGATTCAGATACTTGTTACAGCTTTATATCATTGACTTCACATTTCAGTTGCTCTTGCAAATATCTCTTGAATATCCTGTTTCCATATGCTCTGAAAGCAAGAAACTGTCAGAAATCAACTCTATAAAATAATTTAAAAGTAGCAGTGATTATTTTTATAGACTCAAAAGTATGAGCTTTAGGAAGAAACATAGAAAGTCATAATTTTATTTAATGCATTTTTCTTTTAGCATTTTAAATGTCACTGTTTGAATGGAAATGGTGTATAGTACTTCTATGTTGTCAGCAATCTATCACCACAATTATCTAGACAGAGAACATGAGAAAAAAGGCTGTTAAAAAACAGTCTTCACAAACAATCTAGAAAGTCGGGGATTTTTTGAGTCTATATATCCTCCTAGGATTCCTTTTCAACTCTCTGGATCCACACTGGATAGTATTATTTATTGTATTATTTCACCAGTAATATTGTTGTTTGTTTCTCAGTATAAGTGCTACATTTGTGAAATATATAAAGAAACCTTGAGGTAGTTCAAAAGCTCTTTTTCTCTAATCCTGCAAATTGTGTTTGGCCATTAAATGAGAATGGTGGCATTTAAATTCCAGTATTTAGTTTCTAACCATCTACTATAGTTTTCTTTTTTCTTTCTTTTTTTCCTTTTTGCTATAAATTCAAATTATAGCTAAGCGTGTGGATCCTAAGGCTGTCCACAGAGTGATGAGCTGCCTCTACAGGGTGGTTGGGAAAGCTCCAACTTTTGGTGAAACAGCAGGTGAATCAAGTGGTTACAGAAAATCCTGGGGTACTTTGCCTGGTGGCTGCTGTGCTTAATTTAGACTATCTAGAGGGGATAACTATAAAGCAAAGAATTTTAAAATTCTTACCCTTATTCCTTTGTGTGCTCTTTGCCAGGTTCATAGCATGTTAATTGAACTTGGAATTCAGCTGCTTTTGACTAACTCCTTTAAAAAGCTGCAAATTGTCAAGTCATTTAGAAATATTTATTAGTATAGGCATAGCCACAGTACAATAAAGCTCTAAAAGAATGCTATTGAAATGAATGACTGTGCAGATTTGTACTTCCTAAATGTCTTGGATGAAAGCTACAGTCTGGCTGAGAAGAGTTCGGAGCCAATATTCAGGGACAGTCTACTCAAATCCCCACAACACTTGGAGCAATAGAGCCTGCTCCTGAGTTTGATCTGATAACCGTAAAATATTATGAATTCATCAATTTAATAAAATATAGAAAAAAATGTTTCTAATTGAAATTTAAAAAAAAAAAATTTAGTAAAAGGTCATTACATTTGTTTTCCAAAAGCATTCTAAAAGCACAATCCTTCAGTGTACTGCTTTTCACAATTATTTGAATTATTATTTCAAAGGAAGATTGAAGAGATTCATGTGACCCTGTTGCAGATATGAATTACAGCTGTACCAGGTTTTGAGTGAGCACTTGCCTGTTACTGTCTTTGCATTTGTCTGTGTATGGCCAACAGTGTATCTAGATATGGCAAGGATATTGTTTCCTATTTTGTTTTCTCAACTGTGGAAGAAACAGTGAGGAGTTATAGGAAGA
The DNA here is from genome assembly GCA_013397915.1 of Daphoenositta chrysoptera. Taxonomy (NCBI): domain Eukaryota; kingdom Metazoa; phylum Chordata; class Aves; order Passeriformes; genus Daphoenositta; species Daphoenositta chrysoptera. Next base: position 26,404 of record VZRO01003855.1, on the reverse strand, counting down.
ATAGTGAAAGATAATTTCACCTCCATCCTTAATAAAAGAGAAAACACAGTTCAGCATTTGACTGTATCCCCAGATGTACAAGTAACCCTTGATTTCAAGTACACATAGTTGCCTATTTGAGGAAAAATCTTTTCAGTGTGAGAGGCTGAGAACTGAAAAATGAAGTGATCCTGATGTCCTCTGTATAAAGGCTAGGTTTAAAGCAAGATACTTTCTACCATCCAGTCATCTCAAGTCTCCTCCTTTTTTACTTCTCACATGTCTGTTGTGTCCTGTATATTTCATAGCCTTACATATGGCAGGCAAGTCACTCTCTAATTCCAACTCTAATTTGACAGATCATCTCTCCTGTTTTGGAAAAATCAGAGTTCCACTTCCCTGGTTTTTCTGACTTTTTAAAATATATAATTCACTTGCATCACATTTCTGTGTCCTAAGCAGTTTTTAATTTAAATATTTTCTTCCATCTTTTTATCAGCCTCTTCTTCCATATTCTTCTAGATGTCTGTCTATATACCTAGGTCTCAAATGTTTAGGATCCATCAATTTCACTTTTTTATTGTCAGAGTTATAAAAAATTGAAATAAAATATTTCAGAATAATATACCTTTTATCTTGTGCTAATATTTAGCTTTCCTATTTCTCTTTCTTCAGGTATTTATGGTCTAAATATATGTTTCGCATTTCCACTTCTAGTAATTTCTTTCACTAGAACTGTAGTCTCTTTATTGGTCACATCACAACCATTACCCCTTAGTCTATCTTCCTACCCTCCAGCTTTATCTTTGCTAGTAAATTAAAGGGTACTGGGAGACAGACCTAGGCATAGGGACATTCCTGAGCACTCAAACTCTCTTTTGCTTATACATGTATTTTTATAATAATTCTTGCCCAGTACCATCCAGACCAAATAGGACTGTATTAGGAAATTTCAGGGCACTGTTCTCAGGTTAAGATGAGCCATGAACATAATATTAAATCCACTGGTTAATGTGGATGAGACTACCCTATTGTAGAAAGTATTTGATTCAGGAAGATCCTAATCCACAAAACAAAAATCAACATTTATTGGTATGGACACGGTTTGTTGGTCTCATTGCAAAAACTTAGTCCCAGACATATTTAATTTACAGGTGTATATAATCTCACATCTCTTCTCACTGCAATTCATTCTGAAAACTGCCTATGTAGGTCCTGCCCATATAGTTCATCCTATCAAACCTACCAATTCTTCTATGTAGTTGTTGCCCAGCATTTACTTATTTACTTTTTCTTCGTTAGGCACATAAATCTCTCCTTACGTAAATCTACCTTTCCTTTTTTTTATATTGCTTCACACATTGAGAGGCTTCCCAGATTCTCCTCCCAGCTGCTCTGTTTCACCCTATTTGCTGCTGTGAATAACCACTTCCCCTGAGTGGAGCTCGGAAGTCACATTGTTGTCAAAGTGCTTTTATCACTTCACACATTGCTTCTTTACTGCCTATAATACTGTTTGATTAATGATGATTAAAATGATTTGAATTTCCTGTCCTATTTGTCCTTTTTCGTTGCCATGAACCTGTCACAAGTGACATAGAATATGTCTACAGGGGCAACTCTGTGCTACAGGGGTACTTCTAGTGTTTACAGAGTCTCTATACTTGAAGTGATACAGTACAGATTTGAGTGTAATGCTGATACACCTGAAGTTTGTTTTTCTTTCATGATGGAACAGACACGGTGTAAACCAGAGCACCCTGTGAGCACCCTTCTTGCAGTGAGGACACAAGATCCTCACAGGACCAATACTCTGTGCACACATACGTGGTGTGTGTGCCTCGGACAGGCAACTTCAGCCAGGCAAATTCATTGCTGGTAAAGGCATTTTGAGTACAGTTCTGAGCTGTAAGTTATCACAGAAAATCAAACCTTGGTCTCTCCTTCTGTGCATGGCACCTGTTTCTTACATACTCAGCTCATAGGTATCAGCTCAATAGCAGGAATCGGCTCATTTGGTTTTGCATTCCAAGTAGAAAACATAACTATAATATAAACTATAAATTAATTAAGATTTATATAAGCCTGTGCATGCACAGCTTTTCTTCATGATACATGACAAAACATGAGAAATAAAGAACTGAATTTTGGGATCAAGTCAAGGTCTGTTCTTACCTTGTTTCCAACAATAGAAGGTGAGGCAAGATTATGCGAACACCATAAAGATATCTTGGTTCTAAAATCCCATAGTTTCCAAAGTTTTGTGAATTAGGGTTTTCCTGAATCAAAAACCGTGTCTGGTATTTAGCAGTCTCCAACAGATTTTTCTCTCATAAATGCTTTCAGCCTCTTTTCAACTTGTGCTTCCACAGCATTCCATGGACGAAGCCTTTGCTAACTATCCAAAGGTGACCAGGGATTCTTCTTTAGACCTCCAGCCAAAGACAAGTCACTGTGACTTTGACAAAAACACTAATGAAATCACAAGACTTAGAAGCTGTATTTTGGTTTTATGAAGTTGCATACCAAAACCCCATCTTCTGGTGCAGACACAGTACAGAAGTACATTGTACCCACTGTATTGCAGGCTGAAGTCTAAAGCAAAAGGTGTCTGTCCTCACAGATGAAAAAAATTCAGGGAGAGTGAGGGAACAAAGATAGAGAAATAATTTGTTGACATAAGGTAGAGAAGGGGAGAAAAATTAAAAGGATGTGTGTGCAAGCCTAGATTATGACTATTTTGATGATTTTACACATATTCATAGATGCTTTACTGTGTTGGTGAGCCATTTTTGATTTAAACAAAGATAAGGCATATCATCAAATGGAGAAAGGTGTCTGATTTTATTAGTGCATAGAAGTCTTGAGCAGGTAATTATGCATAAAAGTATAGCACACAACATCATAGTATTTCCATGAAAAATGTCGAGTCTGGAAAGGAAAAAATAAGAGCAGAAATGAGAGTTTAAAAGTCTCCTGTTAGCTGTAAAGTGAAACAAGAAAGTCACCTGCGTAAGCATGTGGTGCACTGCCACAGTTTATTGATCTGCAGTGATATCCAGGCCTTGGAGCCAAAATAAGGGAAAATGCCAGTTAGTGCAGTGGTTGGCCAGAGTGCCTCCTGAGAGAGGCTGTGGCTCAAGCAGTGGAAAGGGTATCTGATGGTAGTGACTAGCAGAAGCATCTAATGAAATGAGGCATAACAAGGAGTAGCTTGAAGAATAAGGATCCATGGAGAGAAGTTAGTGACAGCTCCAGAGCAAGGAGCAAGGAGCAGTCAGAAGGAGAAGCTGTTAGAGAGGAAGCAAGCCACACCACAGGAAGACCTGACAGTCCTTAACTGTGAGTAGAACAGCAACTAGCCATGTGAGGTACTTAATAGTGACACTGAAAAAATAATGTAAAGAGGGAAGCATTCTGCCATTCTATACTGTTTTGGGGTTTTTTTTCCTCATTTAAATTCCTTCACCACGTCCCACGGGCAGGCAGATGTTCAGCCATCCCCAGGAGAGTAGGACTCCATCACATGTAACCGTGACTTGGGAAGATAAATACCATAACTCTGAATGTTCCAGCTTCCTTCTTCCTCCAGCTTTTTATACTGAGCATGATGTCATATGGTGTGGGATATCCCTGTGGTCATTTGGTCATTTGGTGTCACCTGCCCAGAATGTGCCCCCTCTCAGCTTCTTGTGTCTCCCAACCCTCCTGCTCACTGGTGGGGCAGTATGAGAAGCAGAAAAGATATTTTACTCTGCCCAGCAATAGCTAAAATATCCCTGAATTGTCAGCACTGTTTCCAGCACAAATACAAAACACAGATCCATATTAGCTGCTCTGAAGAAAATTAACTCTCTCACAGGCAAAACCGGCACAAGAAAACAGCTCAAACCACTGTTTTAATAATGACCTCTTAATGTTTCAACCTCACCCATATCACAACCAGTGATTTCTTCACAGAAAAGTTATGGCGGACCTACAACTACCACAGATGTGTCTCTGGGGTGGAATATCCCCAAGCCACATCATTGTAATGGCACCATAGAGGTCTTCCCTTTGAAAATCATTCATTTCTTAACCCTAGCTGTAATAAGCTTGAAGGATTCACTATCATCTCTCCATTAGAAATAACTGATGTAGAAGCATTCATGCACATAGTGGATCGTTACCCAGTGATTAAAACAGTCTCTGTTACCACCTAGGACTCATGCATCATACAAACTGAATTATTTCTAAGAGTTGAAAAGAGCAAAGCTATGAAGCTTTGATCTGTGGATCGATAAGGAACTTACATCTCCAGCAATGTGTGGCTCTTAATCAAACCCACGGCTGTTCATTTATACCAAAATAAAAGGTCATTGATGCACTTTCAGAGAAAAGATTGACAGCTTTCCAAAACACCTTCATTCTCTGATCCTTAAAATCTTTTAATGAGCAAGAAATGTACAAGAGGAAGTTCTTCTGACTGAAAAATACAATGAGAACTTAAATAAAAGACAGCAGATATGAAACTGGAAATAAACCTTTCAGTCCTTTGACTGACAAAGCTGACATGAACAGAAACCTTTGTATCCATGTTCTGCTTAAGAGCAGTGAGAGTCTGAACTCATCTGGAGACTCTACTGGGAGCTAAATTTTAATACAACAGACATCTCATCAATCTTTAGGTAAAAACAATTAAAAACATTAAAAACTTAACATATAAAGTAATGCCTTTCTGAACAAATGTTGTTCTACACAGCATTAATCTGGTTCTGTATGAAACCACATTTTATTTTTCATACTGTAGGTAAATGTAATAATAACCACAATGTTTGTGCAGTCTTGAAATAATTGCAATATCTATATGAAAAAAAAATTGCATATCTTTTATGAAAGACATGCAGCAATGTCAGTAATGAGTTTCAGATTTATTCTGTTAAGAAATTTACAAAAAATAACCTGCCTTCATGTAAACAGAGGAACACATCACAAAGATCTTGTTCTTGTAGTTAGCCAGTTTTACCATGACAACTCTGTCAAACTAAGAGTTAAATAAAACTTCATTAAATTATTAATAAATTTAAAAGTGGAGTAAAATTTGAAAACTGATAATAAATCATTCAATTTCCATAAGAACTAAACATGCAAAATATCACTGTTAAAAGTAGTGTATCATATTTTGGTCATGCTGTATTGTATAAGAGTCAGTATCAAAAGGGAAGTTTAAAAGTGGTGGAAGGTTCTGGCCATATGCATAACACTTCTAATACATGTTTTAATAACAATAAAACATGCATGAATATATTAACATAATATACTTTGTAACATAAAATGTGATCTTCAGATTAATGAGAAATAAGAGCATAGATTCTAAATGAGCACAGATTTCAGTGACTCTGGAGGGGATGGGTTAAACAACAATAGCAACAAATGAAATTTAGAAAAAAGTACAATGGTGAAAAGGAAAAATATGAAGTACAACAAAAAAGGACTAGGAAAAGATTCGAGAAATCAGGAGAAGGATTGAAAGGAGAGTAGTGCAAATGCCATACACTGATGCATGTAACATGAAGAATGGACAGGAGGAATTGGGACTCTGTGAAGACACAGGACTATGACCTCGTTAGGATGAAAGGTGAGTGTTGGAATACGTCACGGGACTGAAGTGCTACAGTGGATGAATATGTGCTCTTTGGAAAAGAGAGTGAGAAGGCAGGGAGACGGTGTTATGACAGGACAGCTGGATTGTATGGAGCTCTGCATGGGTGTTACAGTTTAATGCTGGTGGGCTCCTCAGCCCCACAGAGCCTCTCACTCACTCTTCCCTGGTGGGATGGGAAAGAGAGTCACAAGGACAAAACTGTGAAAACTTTTGTGTTCCTATAAGGACAGTTTAACAGGTAAAGCAACTGCCACATGCACAAGCAAAGCAAAACAAGGAATTAATTCACCGCTTCCCATTAGCAGTCAGGTGTTCAGCCATCTCCAGGAAAACAAGAAAACTCCCATTGACATGTCTAGGCCCATTTGATGTCTTCTGGAAGGGTAACACAGAAGGAAAGAAACGTTTCTGAAAGAAAGATTTCTGTAGTGGACTGCAAACTACTTCCTGACATAAATGATCCAAGAAACCAACAAAGGGAAATATTAAGTGCTCTGTCTAAGGATGTATAACCACAGGCATCTGAACATGCAGGGGTGGACCTGCTGGCAAGAAGATCTGCAGAAGACCTTGAGATCTGTGTGGCCAGCAAGCTGACCATGAGCTAGCGGCGCAACCTCAGGCAAAGATAAACAGCATCCTGGGCTGCAATAGTAAGAAACTGCCAGCAGGTCAAGGGAGGTATTCATATCTACTCAGCAGTAGTTAGGACAGACCTGGAATAATGGATCCAGTTCTGGGCTTCCCAGTACAAGAGAAATAATGGATTTATTGGAATGAGTTCGGTGAATTGTGCAGCAGAACTTGACCCTCCTTATTGAAAACACATTGCATCAGAAGGGACAGGAACATCATAACAGACAAAGAAAAGGGTATCAGTAAGGAATCAGTTTCTGATGAATATTCTCTCATGGCAGACAGTACATCAAGTGTGTAACAGGGAAATATTATGGCATGGAGGATTCAAAGAGAACAAAAGGAAAAACTTCTTCTGTAGGTGAGTAGGAGAGCAGTGAAGCAGGTTACATAGCTGTGTAGTGGAAGTTTTTGGAGATTTTCAAAACTGAGCTAGACACAGCCATGGCTAACTTGAAGTGGTGTATTGTCAGTCCAGCACAGAGTGGAAAATTAGACTAGATGATTTACAAACATCCCTTCTAACCAGTATTTCTATAATTCTGTGAATGCTCCATGATGAAGACAACCATTTTCAAACCCATAGGTCTGTAAACCTCCTTTTCTACCTGCTGCTAATTTGAATTACCAAAACCAATCCCTTATGTGATATTCATGAGTCAGATAGCAATGCCTAGACATGACATGTCATTTCATCTTTAGAGAATACAAAACAAACTATTTTGCTAAGCTGATAAGAAATAAATTACAAGGAACATTACAGCTCAGGAAAACAGCCTCCTTTTTTTTCCTTAAGAAAAAAAACCAAATAATCAAGAAAACAAACCAAAACCCACCACAAACAAACAGACCAAGGCTTAGAGCAACATTAAAAAAAATTATATACCTTTTGCAATTTTTTTTCAGTGAAGTATAGCATTTCTAAGGAATTAAAAATATTGTTGATATAGTCAATCCACCTCTTTTGACTCTCTGTTTTCTTTCTTAATACATATTTCCTGTGAAAATTGCATTCTGCTTCCTAGTAATTATATGTTACATTATTTTGGTGTTTGAAAATGCAAATTGTGTTTAAGTAAACATTGTATTTCATTGTATTTTATATTAGATGCAAAGTTTTGCTCCACCTGATGCTCTAAATTTTAAAATATTTTTTTCCAGAAGTTTAAACAAATAAGTTGGTTTCATTATTTCCTTGGAAACTTTATGTAATTTTCTTTCAGGAGGAACGCTTTCTCTCTTGACATGCTATGAAGGAAATAAATTAAAATCACAATGTTTGGACACTTGTGAGGGTGTCAAAGACCACACTGGCATCATTAGATCAACCCTGTTTTATAAATATATATATCTGTTTTCCACACAGCAAGATGAAAGTTTAATTGCAATCAAGAATCTTATTGTTTAATATTTTAGAAGAAACATTGAAGAAACATAATGCAAGACATGCCAGAAGACTCACATCTTAAAGAATTATCATAAATACTAAATTTTGGCCAGTCAAGCCAAATATTTTAGCTATTATGGAATTTCAGTGGAAGCTGAATACAGCAGCTTCCAGAAAATTTGGAATATAGCCCCATGAATTCACAGTATGTATTCCTGTGAAAGAAATATAGTTTATTCTCTTGGGACCAGTATTTTCAATGACATGTTCTGTGAATTTTTTGTGGTTAATTATCAGAATTGTGTTTCTGGTTTGAGCTTTACTATAATACGTTTCATGAAACGTATTAAAAATTCACTGCTTTGTCTATTTTTTTTTTGATCAGATAACAAGAGCTTTCACGGAAAGGGCCTACCAATAAGTCAGAAATATATGAAACTAAACCAGCTGTTTACTTTCCTAAAGGCTCCAACCTTCCACATAAAAAACAAGATGTACAGTTAAAAGAGGAAGAAATATTTGTTCATATAAAATAAAAAGAAAATTAAGTCCAAGAACTATTGCATTGAAATCAGTCATAGAATCTCATGTAGCAAGACTGGTAGACTCTGCCCTGAGTTTTGGCCCCCTCATTGCTACTTTAGTACTTCTTTTCCCTCACTCAGTCAACAAAATAGCCATTTGTATGTGTAGACATTTTCTTCATAATTTTATTTAGGTTTTCTACTTTCAAACTTACCTCATGACATTTGAAACTCAACAGTAATCAGGATGTAAAATCCATCTCATAGTGCCACTGCATTTTTTGTGAGTTACATAAATTCCAGATATTTCAGATGCTAATAAATAAATAAATTATCAGCTTCTAATTTCGAACAATTTCTGCAAAATGCATAAAACACTCAGTTTGATTCTCTGCATGCAGTTCAGTCATCGCTGTGTAATACTTCCTATTCATTCAATGCTCATATAAAATGGGAATATAAACTCAAAGGAAGACTTGATGTACAATAATTACTAGAGTAAGGTGTTTTGCTTTCAATATGTCCTTCTTAGTAAATTGTGATATGGCATCAGGTTTTTTTTACCTTATCAAAACTCAGTACACCTGTTTTTTCCTAAAAATAAGATTTTGTCTCAAAGTCGTTTTAGGAATGGCACCAGTACAGGAAGAAAAAGTATCCTACAGTAAAGATCAAGGGCTTAAAATTTTTGCTCATATTCAAATAATGTGTTCTGAGAAGTATGTCCATTGTAAGTTTGTGCTCCATGGTTTCCTCACTGAAGAAAACAGGGACACCACATAAAAGATTGCCCTGTCATAGCCTGTATTTAAACCTTCAAAATGAAGTAATCTCTCACTGCTTCCTCTTGTCTACTTCTCAGGGAGTAACACCAGCTCTCTCCAGAAGAAAAGAAGAAAGGAAAGTTTCAGGACATATTCCAGCTGTATTTATGTAAAACAGAAAAACAGAAAAATCCACTCTTCTCTTATCAGGATGGTAAATTGGAAGGTAGTAAACACAGGGTGGAAATCTTCTGTCATGCCTGATCCTTGAGCAGTGGATGTATGTACCAGTGTCATGAAGGCTCATTTTTAGCATACAAATTAGCTGCTAATATGTTCTAATAATTCAGTAGAGTAACCAGATCACTGAAATAAGAACCGTGTGCACAATTCTTTAACCATTTTAATTTGTCCTTTTTAACTCATAAATTTACTTCTAATAGCAAAAGGTGAAAAGAGACTTTTGATGTAGTCAGTAGAGATGAGTTCGTTGGCCACAACAATTCATACAAAACTAAATTCTGAGCTGCTGTATATAAAGAGTGTTGTGGCTTTGTTTTGGAAAGGAACAGCCTGTACATACTTCATCTGATATGGAAAACCCTCTCACACATCTCATATCTGACAGTCCTGTATGGTCAACGCTGAGATAGTAGCATGACACAGACTACCATTAAGCTCTAATCTTGACTTAAATCTGTGTTTGTTGTATTACAGCCAAACACTCACAGTCCAGAAAAAAAATGAAGTTCCTTTAAAATTCTTACCTTCTTGTATCAGACCATCTCCTAGTTTTCTATCACTGACTATTTTAGCCTCAGTAAGACAGACCTTATGTGACAATAAACATTCTGACAGTGTCTTACAGGACAGTGTTTATACATCCATCAGTCTCTCTGTTCATTGGTGACATTCTGAGCATGTCTGCCACCCTCCAAGAAACCCAGGTCCCCTAGCTGTATTTCATGTACTAATTTTCTGTAATATTCCACCATGTGGTACAACTCTCTGTGGCAAAGCAGCAGTAAATATTCACATTAATCCCTTCTGATTATTCTCTGTGTATGTATTTATGATTGCTTCTTTCAGCTGACAGAAAAGAAAGGGATTTCATTAACATAGTTTAAATTACTGCTCCATCATGTCATGAAAACCCACCATCAAACAAATAGTCTACATTGCAATATCATTCTTTTCTGTACTAAGTTTGTTAAGGGCAGTTAATCAAGCCAAAATAAGTAAAATATTAACAAAATGGAGAAGGCTAAAATCCTTTATTTGTTCTTAAACATGTATGAAGAGGTCATAAAACAAAGCAAGACTGTCAATGTCTCAGTCATTTGGCAGGAAATTCTGTGAGCTGCTTAAAATATTATCCTTGTGAATTACTTGTGGCATTTTTCAAAATGGTCCTTTTCTGTTCTCATTTTCTACACCTATCAGTTGACTGCTTCAAGGAAAGGCATTTTTTATTGCTATACTCATCCAAGAAAAAGGGGGAAAAAAAATTAGTGACAGACCTTGAGAGAAATAGAAAGCAGCAATAACTTGTGTCAGTCTATTTGAGAGCAGATGAATAAAAAGACAGTAAAACCAAGCTAGTAATATTGCCCAGCTAATACACTGTGCCAACCACAACTTTATACAGTATTAGTTAACGTAGCTTTCACATAACTTCTGGGAGTTTTAATGTACCCATTTTCCTTTCTGCCTTAGAAGATGAATCAGTGAAATCTCTCTTAAGCTCTTAATATCCGTATGGTAAATTTTGGTGCAGATTTTGCCTTTAGCTGTGAATCTAATTTCCAGACTAATCACAGTTTTAGGCTGTTATATTTTCTGCATAATATTGCTGATTGAATAGATCCAGAATATCGGGGCTCCTCTTTTACCCACTTTTTTTCAATATTTCTTTAAAATACTGGCACATGTTTTCCCAGAGTTGCCACTAGTTTGGCTGATGGACTGTGAGTTGTGACCACGGTAGTTGGTCTGTTGGAATCAGCTGGAACCAGCTGTGTCCCACACAGGACAGCCCCCAGCCTCTTACCGCAAGGCCACCCCTCCAGCCAGACACCCCTGCCACCAATCCCTAGCCACTTCTACCCGGGACACCAGTACGTGAAGAGAATTCCTTATTATTCTGTCTGTGAGATCTGGACTCAACAAAAGATTACTTTCCTTTGGGATATTTAAAATAATGTTAAAGAAGAGTTGAAATACAAATTAAAACAACCCTTACAACAAAGAGGTGAAAAAGACAATCAGTCAGAGGAAAGAAAAATTAATCTTGTTGCCCCAAGGCACATCCATTTTTTAATGAAAAAAATCTCAAATATGTTTTGAGATTTTTTGGTTTTGTTTTTGTTTTTGAGACAAATATGTTGCCTACATCAAGTTAGGTTTGGCTGATTTTTAAAAGTTTGGAAAGTGATAATTATTTTGCTGTCAAAGAGGAATTTTGACTCATCAGACTTGATTAACTTGTACAGAGGATTTACCTAGGTCCCATATGTTAGACTTATTGCTCATTTCAGATCACCAAGGTAGTACATGAGTATGAAGTCTGATATTTTTAGTGTTTAGTTTATTGTGCGCTGACAGTTTGTGGCCAGGTTGTATATCAAGTTAAATAATAATAAACTTATCAAGCATCAAAGAAATCATTGATTAACTTGGTAAGTAGGTGTAGTCCTTCTGTCCTCTTTTGCTGACTGAGTTTGGATAAATCTGAGTCAGAACTTGGGCTACCTTCATCTAGACAATATGCCATAAATCTTTAATTTAATGTGAGTGTTTGTAGGATTATGTAATGGATGGAAGTGCATAGAAAAAGTATTGATTAATGGCTGTGACAATGAGACCTATAGTGGACATTGACAATGCTCTGGAACTACTTAATGTTGCACACAATGACAAAGTACAACTGCGTTGATAAAGCAGTTGTTGTCAACAGAAAGAGGGCAGGTCAGACAGGAACATAATATATTAATGACCTCTAAGTCAAAGACAGGCATGTAAAAAATAGCTCTAAAAGCAATATTTACTATTTAATAAGATAAATTTATGTCCAAACTTTATTTTTGTGGCTTTTTAAACAATGGCCTGAGTTCTTTGGTTCTATACAAGCTGTAACATCCTTCAAAAGTTGTAGAATAATGTTTTCCACTGGGAAATAAATGTGGTGATTTTTGTCAGGTGTGGTCATGCATAAACCTAATTCATAGCACCATAGCATCAGCAAGCTTATACTTAAAAAAGAATTATTTTAAGGTGAAAAATCTAGAAGCACTTCCGTCACACTAATACATACAGTACACTGCTAAACAATATAAAGAATGGAAATTTTAAGTGACACACATTGCTTTATCCAGAAAATAACTATTTATTCTTAAAAATGAAATCAAATATCTTTGTTCCTTAGAGTAGAAACTTTGTTCTGAAGAGAAAAGGAGAGCAGAATACAACACCTTCTTTTATTCCCTTATACATATACAGGTTCCCTTTAGTGTCAATGGGCATACAGTGAATAAAGTACAATTAATAGAGTGAAGTATAATGAATAGAGAATAAATCCTATCATGAACAATTAAAAAAATATTATTTTGACCTAATATACTTTGGAAAATCTTCCCGAGAGCCTATCAAAAGTCCAAGAAACTGTAGTTAGACCACTCCTGCTATGTTTCCGTTGCCTGACATCCCTTTTTATCATGCTTAATTGACTCTAATGTTCATAGGGAAAGTGGCAGAAACTCCACTATGTTGAAATTCTCATCTCCTAGGCAGAAAAAACATCAACACTGTTAGTGCCAGTGCTACTTTCTTTGTCAGTTTGATGTGAAATCTGGGTAGACCACATCTCCTTAGAAAGCAGAAGGTAACCCTGACAATGTGAACAGCAGTAAGAAGCAGATGAGAACTACAATTTCACTTACAGTCAAAGGAGGCATCACTCATGCCAATGAATGTGATAAGGACCCACATCTGCTCTGCCTGTTTGGCGCACAGTCTGAGGGCTGTGATTAGTGTAGGTGCTACAAACATATAAGAAGTGTGAGATGCCCCATCTCTAGCTTTTCAGAGAAGCCCTGTCCCCTTCCCAGCAGCCTCAGGGGCCATTTTCCCTGGAAGACGTTCCCAGGACGAGACACTCTACCAATTTACCAGGAAGAACCCCAGCTCCAAAGGCCCTTCCGTTCTCTACACAGTAGACTGTCCTATATTGCAGCCACCATTTTAAGTCAAGGTGTCTTGTCTCCAATTTATGATAGGTAGCTGTTCCTTTGTTAAATATCATCCTGCTCTATGACTGGCTGATTAACATTTCTGGGCATCATCATACCCACATGTTCTCTGAGATTGACTTCCCACTTGCTTTGGTCCAGGAAGTGTTCAAATATAAATATATGTACTTCTGTGTAAAATGCATATATATTATATTTATATATATGTATAAATCATGTTGTATTTAATTATGCATAGATACACTATTTACATAATACACACATCTATATATAAATATATGTGCTATATATATAAATTTATGGAACTATAGAAATAAAATAGATATAGGCATAAAATCATAGGCACAAAATGGCTAAAGTAGGTTTAATAAGAGCTAGTGGAATGGATAATTAAAGTTTAATACAAATAGCAAGTTGTTAAACAAAAGCAGAAGAAAAGTTAATTGCCCCCACTTTACCAAGTTGCAAAACAAGCCATGGCATATCTGAAGTGTGGGAACTTCAAGAGAGTGATGGGTGATGGATAGGATAGGGGACAGGGCACAGACAAGCTGGAACATGTCCAAGGACTGAAGACCCCTTTTATGAGGCCAACCAGATCCCTCTGTTGTAAACTTGGAAAGAAGAGCCCAATCCAGGAAGCTGGAGTTAGAGATCGCTGCATCCTGCTGCAGCCCAACAGGATGAACATGCAGTTTTAGTGGGGCAGACTTGGGCCCTTGCATGGTGCTGCAAGGCAGAGGCAAAGCTGTCTGAAAGTGGAAAACCAGAACAAATTCTAACTTCAGACAAGCTTATATGTATGGTCAATAAGAAAAAGGCACAAAGGGATTCTCCCAAAAGACTGTTTTCTTAGCTGTCTTTTGGTGTTTGCACTGACACATATTTCAGGCTTTAAAGTATCATGTAGGTGGACTGGATGGGACAGTGAAGAGATTGAACATTAAACTCATCTTCAGTGCCATAAGACTAAGTAAATTGTGCACTTGGTGGTTACAATTCACTGCATAATTTCTTGTTTCCATAAATTCTGGCTATGCAAGTAATGCACATAGTCAAATGCACATTGCAACTAGATCAAAACTGTCTGACCAAAACTTAACTTTGCAGGTTTTTCTGGGTGGCAATAAAATTTTTCCAGAATGACTAGATTGATGAGCTGTTGGAGTGCTCTAAATTAGCTAATATATCACTAACTACAGAGCCACTCAAGAATCCATATGCGGAGATGACAACATCAATACCAATACCATCAATGCAATACTAACAGGTTCTTCCATTTCACAGTGTAACATCCTAGAACTGAGTGCGATCTTTCTTGGTTAGAGTTATGCTACCTAGAGTCCACCAGTGAAGATTCTTCCTTTTCATGACTGGAGAGGTCTTTTGTAAACTGAGACTGCTACTCCTACTTGATTTGCAATGGAGAGCATCTGGCTTGTATCTGAAATAATAATTATCTTCTTCTGACACATTTATGAGTTTTCCCTTCATTAATTTTTATCTGGGAAATATTCACTGCTATGGTAGGGTAGTTTTAGAACAAACACCTGGTTTTTACAACTCTTATCAGAAATTTGCAAGGTTTCAGGCAGGGAACAGCTTAAAATTAATGAAGTGAAAAGCTTAACCCTTTGGGCCTCCTTTTGAAGTATCTCAGCAATACCCTTTCCAGTAGCTTTGAAGGGTAATTTTTTCCTTTACTCCATATATGTTATTCTCCCTCAGTGACTCACAGCTCACAAGGTGCCATTACTTTCAGCAAATCAGAAGTAGCAGGGTGAAATATAGAACAGAAGTTATTTCACCTGAAAGATCTGAAAAATTTCCCAGGATTCAAAATTTATTCCCAATTCATTGTGTTTCTGAATGCAAATAAAGAATGAATTTAGCATCTTTGAACCCCCCTGTGGTCAAGCCTCTATACACTCCCCTGTATTTCTGTTAATAACTTCTAACAAAGGAACCTTGGTATTTTTTTTTAAGATGGTTCACAACAGCTGGCAACAACCATTAAAGGTATCTAGGCTACCTCCCTTCAGTCAATAAAAGGTACTGTGTGAAAAATGCAAAATAGTTATTCTGTGAGGGGAACAGAATTTGCCAAAATTATTTATCAGCTCCTAAAATAGCAAACAAATTTATTTGGAAAGTGTACTAGGAACAATCTGAACCTGACTGGATAAGTATTTTTTTTACTTCAATCACCATGTAAAATATACAAAGAATGAAATCTCTCCTAAAGAGAGAATCCTTGACAAATAGAAGTACAGAACATATTAAATTGATATAAGTTCTAATGCATACAGTCTCATAACACAGCCAAATTATGATAGTGTTCAGCATTCAACTTACTTCCCATATTTATTACACACATAAGTATATATTGTTTCATGCAAAAAAAAATCAACAGAAGAAATCATTTGATTTAAGTTAAACACTCATTTTCAGAGTTAAGATACAAACTGCTACAAAACCTGATATTTGAGGAAGGACTGAAAACTCACTGTCTTGGTGACAAAACAGGCTTTCATTATCTCTGAGTCATGGTGCAGAGATCTTTCTGAGAGCTGGGAGAGGTATTGTGTATTCTGTTTTGAGCAACTCAATTTTGTTTTTTCTTTTCCTTTGGCTATTTCTGAAAGTATGTAGCTGTAAGGTTTTTTTTCTTTTACATTTTCAAATGACAAGTTTTGACTTCAAAATATATTTTTCTAAAATTTACCTGTGAAAGACTTATGAAAAAATAATGGTTCTCTTAGCACACATGCACAACTGCTAATATATTTAGATTGCACAAGGAACTACAGTTCTAGCATTTGCTAATCTTTCTACACCTAATTTTGATGTTAGCCGATCATTTTAACTTTCAGAATAGTTTTCTATGCTTCCTATAAAAGAACAAGAAAGAAAAAAATATAAGAAAATAATTAGAAAATAATAACCTCTTTAATCAGTTGACATATTTCATGCACTACCAGCACAATAAAAAAAACCCAAAACAACAAACACTCTGTTATTCATAAAGGATTCCTGTAGTCCCATGCAAAGGTGCTTTGTGTCTTCCACAAAAAAAAAAATCATTTGAGCCTTTAAATAAAGTTTGTGTCTTTCCCTTCCACGGATATATTGTTCTTTTAAATTACAAGGTCAGAAGAAATTCTCATTATTGTTAAATAAATGAAATTCCACCCATGTGCAAGAAGTCTATATTTATATAACAAGTCTATATATCAAGTCAAATTACTTGAAAAAAATGTTAGCATTAAAAAACATCTGCTGTTCCCTACTGTGACATACTTGACTCTGTTTACAAAAGAAAAAGACACACATTTTACCTATTATGTTGGAAATGTAAATGCAAACACAGCACTTTTAAGAATTAAAAAGAAAAATACAAAATTCTAAAGTTGCATTAGTTCTTTAATTTAATACACAGGGCATGTAAAATGCTTCATTTTTAAAAGCCTACTGCAATGAGAACAAAGATTTGAACAGCTTGATGTTATAAATGTAAGCTCCTAGTTTCAACTGTGAACAGAAGAATTTACCCTTCATAGATCAGAACTTTACACCAAAAACTGTAGAGCTGCAATCTTAGAAATCCTAATTTTAAAATTTTTCAGTTCCTGGTACTGGACTTGCTTTTAATTGTCCTCTTGCTTCACTGAAGTAAGTACTCTAAACAGAAACATAAAATCCTGAACAGGCTTAAGATCAGATAGCACTTACTAAGTTGCTTTTCTTAGGGAACAAGAGGGTTTATCCCCAGCTAATGACTTTCAAACATACTAAAGAATTTAGTCAAATTTTGCTGAGATCTTGAATGTTTCAGGAACTGTATAGGATCTTATGGAAATTTGACTAGGCATTTCTATTTTATTAATGCAAATTCTATTAAATGTTTGAACTAATAATTTGGCCTCTTTGAAATGAAACATTAGTTGATGATTTCATGCTGCAATTCCACCTGCTTATTTTATACCAGGAACTTAGAATCAAAATCCCATTTGTTTGGACTCATTGTGAACTGGCTATTTTATATATTTGTCATTAATTTTAAAAGATACAAAATAAATTTGTGAAAAATTTCTGCTTACAGACCATATATGATCATATATGTAACTATTTGTAAGATGCTTATGAATAATTATGGAAATAACCATAGTAAAATCTAATTAAAATTATTGTCTCATCTGCAGAAAAAAAAGGACAAAAATACATTTGTGACAATCAAAAAATCTAAAGATCAGAGAACACTGATTTCTACCTGAACTAGCAGTGTTCATGGCTTGATTAACTGAATGACTTAGTATAATTCCATCACTTCATTTCTCTTTGCAATTCTTTGTTTACACATAAAACAATAAGCTTCTAAAGCTAAGATGGTCATGTTCCATAAATTAGTTTTAATAAAAATCAAACCATACATTTTCAATTACTTATATTGTTCTCTTTTATCTTTCTCTTTTCGTGATAATAGGTTGGAGATATTTGTGTGCATATCTTTTCTGCTACATCAGGTGAAAAGATGGTGGAAGATAGTGCAGTTATCAGTTAACCATGCCCTGTTATGAAGGTTCAGGTACCACCCTCAGTACCTGATCTTATACAAAGTGGGAGCAAGAGTAAGTAATAAGTCAACACTGAGACAGTTCTCAACCTAAGAACCTTCCAGGATGTAGGAACAGACTACTAGAACACATTTTTACAGGGCTCTGTTTCCAATTCAGTTACTGCATTTGAAAAATTTAGAGGCTTTCCTGTCAGGGTTTTATAGGAAGGATGGATAAAGCCTAAAGTGTTTTGTATCAAGTGCTTCCTTACCAGCCTCTCAGCATAAGTCAGCACAGTGACACTCAGCTGCACATGGCTGAAGGCATATATCCACAGAAACAAAAACATGTTCCATAGTACAATTACTGAAATTATAAATTTTGTTTTAAACAGAGATCCACTGAGATCCACTCAGTTTTGTTTATGAAATGTCTTTTATTTTTGATTAGGTTTCTTTTGTCTACTTTTCCTTAAATTTTTTTTTTTTTTTGTGATTCACTTCTTAAGAGTTTGAAAACAAAATTCTCCTTTGTTCACACACCATTTGAAAAGTGAGATTTTTAAAAAGCACTGAGTGTTGACCCAACTGTTTCTATTCATGCCAATATGAGCCTTACCACTGACTCTGGCGGAATGGATTTTTTAAATATTTATTATTAGCCATTTCTTCTAATTGAAGTTCTTTCAAAAAAAAGGCAAAAATTCTTTGTGAGAGAAACAAGGTTGGAAAGAATGAATTCAACAAAAACTGGTCAATTCTGCACTAGAAAAGTAAAGAATTAGCAACTAGGAACAGTGGTAGTTAACGTTCTCTGGGCCAAGAAATAACATTTAGTGTAGTCTGTTGAATACTACTCATTTCCTGACCTGTTTTCTTTACCCTTTGGTGCCAGAGATTCTGCAGGTGATTAGCAAGTATTCTCTGTCTAATTTCCTGGCCATCTTTTGCCGTTGTCATATAAGTAACTTTCCAAACCCAGTATTTTTTTGTACAGCCGTAAAATGTCCAACACAGTGCAAAACCAGTTTCACTTTGAAACATGTAGACACTACTATATTAAAAACTAATAATATTAGGTGACAAAAAACAGATATGTGTTCAAAGTTCAGCAGATGAAGTAATGGAAAAAAATAACTGGAGAAACTATAACAATGCTGTTGTCAATAATTTTCTTATTGATTTCAATGAAAGAAATACTTTAGTAGTTAATTTATGTTAAGGCTTACATGGAAAACAACACACAAATGATTTTCTGAGAGAAAATGTAATTTTCTCAAAATTTAAATTTTCTGTAAAACTTCATTTTGAGGAAAAAGTTCATTTCCATCTGAAAATGAAATTAGGCATCAAATTTTCAGCATATTCAACCTATAATTTTAATATTTTTCATTACTGTAATGACCTAAAGGGTCCCAACCACATTTCTCTAAAAGTAATAGGCTCTGCTAAGTGTAGACTCCTCGCCTTGAAGATTTATATGTCCCAGAGTAAACTGGGATATACCCAGTTAAAAGAATGGGCATTCAGATACCTCATAACAAGTCTGTTAAAACTGTTGTGTACCTGCCTTTGCCTGGACTAAAGAAAACTTAGATTCAAGTTTATCTTCAGTCTTATTTGGAAAAACCTGGCATGAAAAATTGTAATGGGAAAGAGACTGTGCACAAACTTGTCCTGCATGTAGCATATTCTTGCTCAGGACCATTTCCAATACATTTTCAGTGTGGTTTTGCTTTAAGATAATTCTGTTTCTCACTCCTTCAAATATCTGGCTTTGTTCTCAGGAAAAATAAAAAAAAATCTGGTGCCTTTAGTTTTGCTTTGGAATAGAACTGTTGTATTCATTTCAATACTCGTTACAACCTGTTTTGAGCTAAGAAGAAAACAATGAAGCATTAGGAAATCCCCTAGCAATATGTACAAATAGGATAAAACTCCAGTTATATAAATCTTGAACATTGGCTCTTAATTTCAGTAGCAAATATATAAAGCTCTTTTCTCTGTTTTGGAATGTTACATGCTAATCAGATTATGGTTCTCAAATTTATTCTAATGAGAGTTATTGCATTATAACTCCTGATACTTATTTTAAACCCCAAAGAACTTGTATATACTTTAAATTCCTTGAGAATTTTCATGTCCCTTATGAATAGAAAATATACCGTTAGCAAAGAAAGCTGTTTCACGAAGTCCATGGGGTGTAGAATTACTAAAAAAAAATTCTGAGTCATAGCTTATAAAGTATATTAAACCAAAAAGAAAATTAGGCATATGAATGATGAGGAATGAGAAGAGGAAAGGAGGCATAAAAAAAGAATATTGCATTGATATTAAATATAATTTAGTTTGGGTTGTTATTTGGGGTTTTTGGAGTGTTTTTTATTAGGACATCATGAGATGGCTAATAGGAATAAGTTTAAAGAAACAATTCCATAGTCAGGTGAAAGAATATTCAAAATGCCCAATATACTCAAGCATGGACACGAAGTGTTGACAATACTAGGTTTCTGAAACACCTGCAACATGAAATCAAAGATTCCGTTAAAAGAGTTTAAAATTATGTCAGCTCAGCAAAAGTGTTAAACTACAATGGAATGACAAAATAGCACCTGTATTTAAGAAACTAACATGAGTGATATGATATCTATAACACACAAGATATAAATACGTGTCAGATAGTAAAGGTTTGTATAGAATGAAGATAAATAGAATAAAATGCTGATTTACAAGAGAGAGTTCATGACAATAACTTAGTAGATTTCTCTGACCAAGTTAGGATCTTTCTACAGAGAGAAAATTTATGTTGGCTGTAGATAACTTGACTCTATCATTTGATACTGGTGGCCATATGGGAAACAATTAGGAAGCCAAAAATGCTGGTTAATACAAAAATAACAGGCTGAAAAAGCAAACAGTTAAAGGAAGAGCTGTGAGGCTAAAAACAATTAATTAAACTGTAAAACTTTCAATGGCAAATATTCTGGATGCATTTTCAGTACAGAAGAATGAAATACAGGAAAACCTGATGAACGAAGTTATAGGAACAAGGTTTGAGTTTTCCTTCACTAGAATTCAGCTGGTCTAAACCCTCAAATAGTAATGTATCAAGTAACTACCATAAGTCTTATCTAGATTCCATCAAGATTCTGAGAATATAGATTGCCCTAGGAGGTTTTCTTGCATTTCCAACAACAACTCTTTTTAGATTATTATTATTATTTGTAGATGAGGCCTTGCTTAATGATGGAGAGTTTATTTTTTTCCTTTCACTGCAAACCCAATCGTTATGACAATTAACAAGTGTATGAATAGCCAAGTCTTTTGAAGGAGATACGAACTTGAATTCTTCATCTCCTATGCAAGCATCCTTTTTGCCCATTTCAGATTATTTTAAGATATCAATTTTGATCTTTCTTAAATTACTATATGAAAGAGATTAAGACAAAAACTTTAGTTGAATCTGCTCATATCACATAATCATAGAATATCCTGAGTTGGAAGGGATCCACATGGTATCACTGAAGTTCAATCCCTGTCCCTGCACAGGGCAACCCCAAAAATCACACCATGTGCCTAAGAGCATTGTCCAAACACTTCCTGAACTCTCTCAGCCTTGGTCTTGTGACCACTTACCTGGGGAACCTGTTTCAGGGTCCAACCACCTGCTGTGTGAAGAACCTTTTTCTAATATCCAACCTAAACCGCCCCTGACACAACGTCAGGCCACTCTCTCAGATACTGTCACTGACCATGAGACTGAAGGGATCAGAGTCTGCCCCTCTTCTTCCCTTCACAAGGAAGTTGTAACTGCAATGAGGCCTCACCTCAGTCTCCTCTTCTCCAGGCTGAACATACTAAGTGACCTCAGCCCCTCCTCATACAGCTTCCCCTCAAGGCCCTCCTTTGGACACTCCCTAACAGCTTTTTTTATATTATTCACCCAAAACGGCACGGAACATTCTAGGTGAGGCTGCCCCAGTGCAGAGCAGAGCAGGACAATCCCCTCCTTTGCCCGGCTGGTGATGCTGTGCCTGATGCACCCCAGAACACGGGTGGCCCTCCTGGCTGCCAGGGCACTGCTGACTTATGTGCGACTTGACATCCACCAGGACCCCCAGGTCCCTTTCCGCAGTGCTGCTTTCCAGCATCTCAGTCCCCAGTCTGTCCATACATCCAGGATTGCCCTGTCCCAGGTTCAGAATCTGGCCCTTCCCCTTGTTAAACTCGGTAGAGTTGGTGATTGCCCAGTCCTCTCGTTTGTCAAGGTCTCTCTGCAGGGCATCTCTGCCTTTGAGGAAGTCAATGGCTTCTCCCAGTTTATCATTATCAGCAAACTTACTTAGTAAACCTTGAGTCCTGCATCCAAGTAATTTATGAAGATGTTGAAGAAAAGACTTCTTTCCTGTTTCTTTCTCTGGTTTTATATTGAATGTATATTTTTAATTCAAATATTTAATTTAAATAAGAATTGGGGAGTAGTAATTAGAACTCAGGATTGCTCTTTTTAAGCTAAATTACTGAAAATGGAATGTAGAGCCATATTTAGTCTTGGAATCACAAAAACATTGGGCTTGGAAGGGACTTCTGGAGGTCCAAATCCCATCCTTAATCCTGACAGAATTGGATTGGGTCCAATTAGAGCAGGTTGCCCAGGTCCAAGTCCAGTTGAGTACTGAATATCTCCAAAGATCAAGGTTTCATTAACTCTCCATGTAATGTGCTTCAGGGGTTGATCACCCACAAAGTTAAAAAAAATTCTTTATAAAACTGGCTTGTACTCGCTCTCTGATCCATTCCACACTTTGCATTTCTGTCTCTTTGTTAGGTAACTTCAACTCTGAGTAGAAAGTTATATGCCCCTATATATTCTACTGTCCTCTGGAGGAGCATCATCAGGCTTAAGAGCGTTCAGGTTTTGAATGACTGTGTTCCATACCAGATTATTCTGTATAAATTGTTGATACATGCAGCCTGAAAATATATTTTGCTTTCTTTTAGAAGCATGTGTTTATGAGTCTTTAAATGTTAGGAGTTTTTGACATCTGACTTCCAGAAAAGTTCAAGAAGATTGATAAGGAGAAGATCAGGTTTACTTACAGGCACTCTCAAGAGAGTGGTTGTGATAAAAATACAGTCCCACTCTCCTTGTTTGCCAGTTTTAGGCAACTGCAAGCTAAACTGATGTGAACTGGCCCTTTCTACTGAGGGCCTTTGCCTTTAAAGATGACAAAACTTCCCTGCATACTGTTATTGAAGCTGATGCAATACAGGCAGATTCCTGGATCTCTTTCTGATGTCTCTTACCTGTTACTGTACTGAAACTAAATGACAATTCTTTAGGAACTGTAGTCTTTACAGTGACTAAGACTCATCCTGAACTGACAAGGGGATAAGCAAGAAAAATGATTTGATTTTCTACCAGTGGACCACAAGGCACGTGCCCTACTTAGAATGTTTTAAAATAAATCCCCTGCCTCAACCCAGTCAAATGCCTTTTCTGTATCTGTTGAAAGGATTACATGAATCCTAGCAAAAAAGTACCAAACTTTAGCAGTACTTTGTGCCTTTTACAGTCATCCTAAAGAATGACTACTGTCCCCATATAAACAGAATTAAATATTTGTAAAGCAGGACAGGAGACTACCTTGCCATGGTAAGGGTGATATTGTCTCTATACTTAGTGGGAGGCAGGGAAGGAGGGAAGAAATATGTAGCTGGGACATTTTTCTCTTGAATTTCCTTCTTGTAGTCATATTGTGACATCTAGCTCCTTTGTGGAAGAAAACAAAACAAATTAGTCATAACAAGAATCAGCGGTGGGAAGTGGGAAATGTAGGCATGGTTTATAATGGACTACTGAGATTCATTAAAATTGGCAGCTTTATCTGATTTCCTTTTCTTCATTTTAGCAACTACTTCTACTGTGACATTTGTATTTAAAGAGATAAATTGCTCTGAGCATAATTTAAGTAATTTGATATTTTTTAGATTTTTTTCCGAGTGGACTATTCTTAGGATATTGGATGCTATATAATCAGCTGTAATAGAAACAAAGTTTTAGTTAACATCTTTGTTATTCCATAGCACAATTAATGTACAGCTTTCTTGCTGATAGAAGACCAACACCTGTTTCACAGTAAAAGCCTGTAGTGTATATGCTTCTGAATTGTTCTGTTTACTGTGTGTTCAGTTTGTCTTTCAGTTTCACATTTCTTCCTTATATTATGTGGCTAAGCTAACAGGAATCTTAGTTTGAGGAAGAAAATGTTTTTCTTGCCCTGCTTTTGGCAAATTTTTTTGCTCCTTGCCTTTGTTCTTAGATAAATAAAGAAAGCACTGGACTATAATAGCCGTGTTCCTTTCTAAAACAATCATGTTCACTTTTTTCCGTCAGTGAACAAAAAATATTTTGAATATTAAAATATACTATGATGATCACAGCCTCTCTGTGATTTACCAGAGAACTCCTGCCTAGCACCTAGCTAACTGTTCCTTTTAACTTCAAGAAGGTCTCCAGAAAGATAAATTTTTATAATTTTTACATGTGATCTGTAAAGACCTATTCCCCTGAAACTGCTTGAACAGGGTTGATGATGATGATGATTCTCTACTACAACATGGAATATCAGCCACACTCAGAGTAGTTTTTGCAATGAATGTGTTTATTTTACAAATGGACCCATGCACGCTGTGTTGTAACAGGCAAATGGTGCAAATCTCCTACTGAGGAATGCCCCTAAGGCAGAGGGTCTCCAGGATATCTGATGAGTGATCTCCTGTTGCTTTATTTGGCTCTTGCTGCTACCCATTTCACTGCTGACTGGACAAGTGCCATTCAACAATAAAATACTCTTGCCCGGAGGACTTGACACAGATGGGTCTGGTTAGATTAATCTCTTTAAGTGTAAGGAATCAAACTCATGACCTTTTTTATTGATAATGGTATCGTATGTCATACTTTTCACAGAACAGCTGTTCACAGCTGTTCATTGTTTAAGTTTGCATTGTACTTCTATTTAATTTTTACTTCTTTGGTTTTTTTTACCTGACACTCCATATGACCGTAGATCAGTGTATGGAAGCCCAAGATAATATATTATTCTTCTATGCCAAATATAAAAAAAACCCAAACCACTTTTTTCTCTTTGTTTTTTTGAAAAAATTCCACTTTTATTAACACTTGACTAGCCAGTATGAAGATTACTATATCCAATCCTTAAAAATAATTTTATGGTGACTGAATGTAAAATAATTATTATTCCTACCAAACTGTGACAAAATGTTACAAAGTAACAATTCATAAATTGCCATGTAATGAAATGGTAAAAACTAGTACACCAAGCCATTTCTTCTTTGACAATAGTATAAACTTAGAAATAATTCCCTGAAGTCTCATTAATCTGATTTAAATGAAAGGAGAATAAATTTGGTATGCTACCAAAAACCTTATCTATGTAGTAATGTGGTGAATGACTAAACTCAAAAAGTTTCTAAAGTAGTTTTTATTGATCATATTAAATATTTTTCATTCTTCTTATTGTCTATTTTTCTTTATTGGAGTCATCTTACAAAATTAATCTTTATAAACATATGTATGTAAACCCAAATACATCCCTGTCTATGGTATTTAGAGAAATACTTTTTTTTACCATGAGGTAAGAAAATAAATCTGACTCTGTTGCGGTCCGTGAACCAGCTTTCTGTATTTTTGTGTGCTTTGTATGGTTCAGTCCTGTTTCCCCTATTTTGTTCATGGTATGGTCTCCCGCTCCCTTTTCCCTGTTCTCCCAACCTCCCCTCTATCAATCAGATTGTCAATCTCCTCCTAAGCCTTCCCAGTTCTAGAGAGTTCTCCCCAGTTTGGTTCCCCATTAGATTGCTGTACCCACTCCACCTACTGTCCCCTTCCCTATTGGACTTTTGTTTGATTGACTGTTATGTGTTATGTTCCCATTGGCCCTCAGATATATCCACCCCTTGTTCCTCCCCCCCTTAAAAGAACCCTGCAGCCCCCAGAGAGCTCTCTCTCTCTTGGGATCGGGTCCCTGACTCCTCGGAATAAACATCTCTGTCGAGCCATACTCGGTCTCTCGCCTCCCTCGTTGCCTACGCTTCTTCTCGGCACGCAACTGCCACCCTTCTGGCTGGGAATCCACTCCCCTGGCTGCTGCAACGCGCAGTCAGAGGCTCTGTCTGCCTGGCCGCTCCCTGTGGCGCTTGGGACTCCCAAGTAGCTGGACGGGACGACGGAGGGTATCTACCCTCACAGATCCGGGCAAGGGCTGGTTCCTCACGCTGCCGCGCGTCCAGAGCTGGCGCCCGAACAAGGAACGTCCGTAGCTCCGCCAGAGCCGGACGTCTAAAGTGAGTCCCACGCCACTGGACTATTGTTCGGCGCGACCCGCGCCATCCCGGCAAAGCTCCGTTTTAAGGAGCGGATCCGTGGTGGACGCTGTCTCCAAAAAGGACCCTCCGAGGCTGCTGAGGAGACAACGTGAGAAGAAGACCTCTCGACTTGTTTTGTTTTCCAGCGGAGTCTTTGGTGGTGAGTAGGCTCCCTGGGCATTTCTTTTCTGTTCTCCTTTTCAAGTCAGGGGGTGCAGTTACTCCACAGAGACTCTTAGCGGAACCCTGGGATGGGCGCGAAACTTTCTGTGGAGCAAAG
>VZRO01003854.1:265385-406505 GCA_013397915.1 Daphoenositta chrysoptera | reverse complement strand
GGAAGGGAAGGGAAGGGAAGGGAAGGGAAGGGAAGGGGAGGTTAAAATCTAAATCTACACTTTTAACATCAATGACCTTCTTCCTTTTTTCACCTTCTGGATATGACCACACTGATGGCAGAGCCATATGGTTTCCAGGTCATAGGGTGTATGCTCAGGAAAGCAGCATGCAGTGGGTGATGCACAGGCCTTAGTGCTGGGATGCACTCAATTCCTGTGTCATCTTGGTGACAGTCTTCAGAGCTGCCTTGTACAGATGAGCATAAAAAGATATGACATGATTTGTCCAGTCGTGAGAAAAGCTTAACACCAGTGCTTAAAGTTCTGGTAAAGTTCAAAGAACAGCATTTCTGAAGGGAAGTTTGAAATGGTCTCCATTCACTATTGTTGGAAGACATACACTATTTCTTTAGAGATACCTTGAGAGAAATACTTTATTTCTCTAGTCCTTCCTCATTTCATCCACACAGAATTCTGTTATCAGTTTTCCACTTCTAATATTTTTATTCACCTTTATATTTAAAGTATATGTATGGACACATTCACAGGGTATGTCATTTGAACATTGACATACCATTAACAAAGCTTCATTCATATTCATCTACATATTCAGTATTTGCTCAGTGTTATGAAGCTGGCAGGAAAGGCACGTATTTCACTGGAGATGGAATTTGGGATCATATTAATTAATTCATCACTATAAATCATTGGAAGAGAGCATGTCTTGTTAGCTTCAGTCGCTCAGATAGCAATCAGTGGCTCATTAGCTTTAAAAATATCAACCTGGTTGAGGTATCATTGCTCTGCACAGTAGACTGATGAGTCACATTAGAACAAATGCTACATGGCACACAGAAAAATTGCTTTTACCCATTATCTCAGCTCCATGCACAAAATCATATGGGAAAATCACTGGTAAAGACACTCAGTCAATGACCAAAAAGCACTGTAACTGACCACAGTTTTTGGCCTTAATTTGCTGCTAAGTGCTACTTAGCCCCAGTCCTACATGCCTTGTACGTGCAATGCTCTGATTTGTCCTAATCAAGGGAGTTCAGATTAGTTCAGAAGCAAAAACTTTAGCCCTGTCCATCCTTGGTGTTATCAAAAGACATTTTTATCCCATTCCCAAAGCTTAGTTTTATTATATCAGATGTAGAAAATTAACCACAAATCCAATTGTAATACATAATTATAATGCAAAAATTTAAAAAACATATATATGTAAAAGAACATTTTAAAGTGTGAACAAGAACACCTTCAATACTAAATGAGTCTCCTGTAATTAATATGGACACATTATTAAGCATTAGCTGGTTTGAGCACCTTTTTGTCCTCAAAAAGGACTACAATTTTACAATGAGACAATTATTCAGTCATTTCTGCCGAGGTTTTCAGGTGCCTAAATAAATTGAAAGAGAAGAGCACAGGCAGATTTAAGCTGGGGCTTGGCATTTATAAAAGTTTCTCTGAAGTGTCAATATGCTCAGCCAAATGCAATAGATGTAGCTTTCTGAAAGACACAATTATGCCAAGACTGTAAGAGCAGGCATGAGAGCAACAAGCCTTCACTAGTTTCTCAACACTGAGCATCAAGTTGATTTTAACAGCAAACATGTAAAAGAAGCGTACACTTGTAAATTTGGGGGAATTTACAGAGTGGAAGACGTAATTAAATGTCTGTCTCTGTTCTCACAATTTGCTGACTTGTCAAGCCACAAACTAAGGATGTTTGCTGGGCCTCTGCCTCCTGTTTCTTCATGTGGTACCTGGAGTGAAAGGCAGCCTGGAAAATGTCATTTGCAACAGAGGAAAAAGAAAGCAGTCAGCAGAAATAAAATCTCTGGCAACTTTGTACTGTACACATGTGAGTGACATAGCAAGCCCCTGGGCTCAGCCATCAGAAAACTCTGTGTACAGTCCCATCCATCAATTCCTATCTGCATAATGTCCTTCAAGGCATGACTTTCTCATGTTACGCTTCTGTTAACTTAAAAGTCTGTATCTTATAATCAGTATAATTTATACTGCTGTCTTTAAGCTCTTATGGATAAATATTTAATGTTCAAACAATTTTACCTGAGCTATTACAAATTTGAAAACATTCACTGATTTAAGTAGTCACCTTTACAGTGAAGATCTTAGTGCATCTGGTCTTAGAGAAACATTGTAATTTTTCAAGGTAATTATGGCTTATTTTTCACTGATTAAACTACTTTTCAAGTTAAATGCAAAGCCACCATCATCAAAACAGATATATCTAATGACCTCTCGGAATGCATGCCAGCAGACTATCACTGCTCATTATTAATTATTAGATTGATTTTAATTACTAAAATCGAGAATCAATTTATTTTATAATTGGGAACATGGGATGGCATCCACAGCAGTTTTTAAGAAAAATTATAAGTCATGGATATTCACACATGGGTTCTCTCCTGATTCCATTTTAAAAATTCTAGATGTGTTTTTCTTTCATTAGCTCAGTTAGGTGCTATGTTCCTTTGATCCCAAATATTCAACACTGAACTATGAAGCCTGAACATAAAAAATGTCTGGGTTAACCTTCTCCAAGGTCAGAGTGCAGGCTGAGTGAAGAGTGCCACAGACCTTCAGTTCAATCCCTCATATAAAAGTTGACCTTTCCCTTCCATAATTCTTTTTTCCCCTATTGCACTATCACACTAACAGGACTGGTCATTTTTCTCCTAGACTGTAATCTGGCCTTAGTTGAAGATAGACACCTGACACTCTTGCTCTTTCTTCAGAGGATTTGTCAATCTCTAATCAAGGCTTTGGATGTCACACAACTTTCAGGAATGCTACTCTTACTGGCAAAGACTGTCTGTTCTGTGCTTCAGAAGGTGGCCTTCATCTGTGTCTAATGCTATACTTTCTTATGTGATGTGAACCCAGTCCTTACAAGAAATGTGAGTGAAGTGAAACCAATAGCCATGCAACAGGTCCCACACCACTGGAAGCATGTGAATCACAGCAAGTAGGGGCACCTACCTCCTTAAATACTAAAATATGTATAGAATTTCTCTTTGGGTGGCTGGAATGCCTCAGTTTCCTGTATTTTGGCTTTGAAATTCTGCTCATGACTTTCATGTCCTTGCTATATCTGCCAACCAGAGAAGAGATGATGAAAAAAATAGAAGAAATGTTGATTAACCCTACTCTGACAGCTGTGGAGAGTAGCTTTTATCTGAATGAGTGTAGTTTTTATCTTTTTTAAAGATGCTGTATCTCACTCTGATTTGAAAAAAAAAAAAAGAATTGAATTGTTAAGGGAGATAAAGCTCATCTCCCATGCACACAGAGGAAGGCAGAGGGCAGCAGGGCAGTCC
Source organism: Daphoenositta chrysoptera (assembly GCA_013397915.1). Taxonomy (NCBI): domain Eukaryota; kingdom Metazoa; phylum Chordata; class Aves; order Passeriformes; genus Daphoenositta; species Daphoenositta chrysoptera. The sequence goes on along the minus strand of VZRO01003854.1, from coordinate 403,155 downwards.
CAGTGCCCCAGTCAGAGACATGAGCCCCTGTCCTGGCCCCCTCCTCCCGGGGATATCTTGGTGAGCACCATCACCATAGGTCTTGCAGGATAGGGGTCATTGTTAGATGCAAGAGAAGAGCAACTTGGGGTTGTTCAAGACTTATTATGGGAGAAATCAAAGGTGGGGAAAGGGCGACATTAAAATCAAACAGGGCAGAGAAAGACTGAGACAACAGAAAAATAAGGACATTAAAGGTATCGGTTCTCTGTAAACAGCTTGCTGGTCAGCATGCTGGTCTGGCCATGTCCTGTGCCTGAGCAGCATGGTCTGTCCTGTCTTCTCATTAAATTCCATTTCTAAATGTTTTCCTTAGTGAGGCTCTCTCTCTTCTGAGTGCGTGTGTGTTTGGGGTCTGAGTGCAGCAAACGGGAGCCTGTGTGTGCTGGGCAGTGAGTACCCTGAAAAGCTGGCCAGGGAGTAGAGTAAGAGGTTTGTTTAGTCTGATATCTAGGACGGCTCCTGGAGATACCAGAGGGTCTGAAGGCTGACTGTAGGAGGGTCAGGAGATTTCAGCCAGCTTCCAGAGAGTTTGTGCAGTCTGGGGATTGGTGGTGAGACCATTTATGCATGTGTGCACGAGGCAGGGGTGGCTAGGGCATTCCTGCTGGGGAAGTGCCAGTGTTTGAGCCCAGCTGCTCAGGATCCACGTGTGTGTCTGTGCCCGTGCTGCTGTGTGCAGAGGTTTCTACCAGCAACCAAAGCAGGGCTGCAGCATTGAGGGCTTCTGTGTGCCAGCCACGGGGAAAACTGGGATCCAGGGACTGACACTGGGAGAGAGTCTGAGTCTAGTGCTGGAGGGATGCACATCGTGCATGTTTGTGGATATTTTCCCAGTAATGGGGCTCCATCTTGCTCAGCCAGAGTGAGAGGGATCAGTGCATTGGCACTGTGTGGGACCATGTGCAAGCTGCATTTTCTGTCTGTGTTGGTCTGTGCTGCCAGCTGTGTGCACACATGTGTTTGCACAGTGTGCATGTGTGCCTACTGGGAACATGCTCAGCCCTGCTACTGGGTGGACCTGAGGACAAGTAGCAGCAGCTTCACTTCTATCAGACTATGGGATTTGGCAGCAACTAACGTTAAATAAATCTGACATATGCAGTGAAAAAGGATGAATGTGTCAGTGGGAAAATTTCAGGCTTTTTTTCTTTCCTGTACCTGTACGTTAGGCACAAGCAATAAATCTGATATCCTCCACGTGAAAGATTGAGAGTATCACCTTTGAGAAATCTCTCAGTCCTAATCAGCGAATATGTCTCATGTGATTGCTTAGGTGCATTCAGCATAAGGTGCACGTCTAGCAAGCCCAGTGACAGAATCTTGACCTGACTGCAATCAGCAGTAGCACCAAAATCACACAGAAACCCAGACCTCGGCCCCATTACACTCTTAGAATGTGTGAATGTGAGAGTGTCATCCTCTGTACTGAGACTAAATTGGGTAAAGCCACTGCAGTATCAGGTTCTATTGCTACACTTTGCTAGTGTAAGTTGTTTTGTTTTGCAGTGGAATTATTTGAAATTATAATGATTCAGGAAGTATGTTCCTGTCAATAGTACTCTGCTCAATGATATGCAGTTTAATGTGTTTAGCCAGGGTGTTAGAAGGATGGTGTCCTAATGAGATGTTCATGCATCTGCCTTTTTTTCTGTCTGCTTGCATGTGTTATGTTACAGAACCAAGCTTAGTGTTGTACTTACTTTATTCTTCTTGTAAGACACAGATTTTGTTTCCTGCCTACAAACACAATCTCAATCCACGTGAATCTGGCAGGTTAAAACAGGGAGATGCAGGGATTTGTATATTCAGGGTAAATGAAGAATTCTGTGAAATATACCGTTTTAATTAGCCTTAGAAGACCAAAGGTGCAGTGATACATCATTATGGCATGGAGTTATGCTCTATGGTGCTATCACATCCCCTTCTCCAAGCTACATTTGGCAAAGAGAATCAAGAAAAACCTATGTGAATATTATCTCAAATGCTTGTCCTTTTATTATCCTCATCATATTAGAATTTCTTTGATTTCTTTAAAGCCAGGCCATGCTATGTAACTTATCAGAAAAAAAAAAATAGTCTAAATATATAAAAGATGAGTAAATTAAAAATAACCACTGAAAAGAAAGCCAAAATATATTTTTAAAAGTACTGATGAGTAGACTTTAAAATATATGCAATGCTTTGCATTAATCAAGCTTTTTAAGCTTAAGTCAAAACCATGGTAGATAAAAACAGAAAATGAAATCTGTGGCAGAAAGAGAACAGAGCCATCTGCCTGCTTACTGATGTGGAATAGGCACTTGGAGAGTTAAATGGAAGATAACAGTTTACAATTTTTGCTGGACCTTAAGCACTTTGAGTCAGGCTGTTTTCCTGAGTTCCAGTGGCATTTAATGATATTTTTAGTACTTTTCTGGGTGGACTAAAAATTATGCTTAGGTGGTGGTTTATACAGGGATCTCTATTCCTCTCTAGATAGTGAACTTCCATTTATAAGAAAAATACAGGGAAAAATCCCTATGCCAATTAACTGATTGTTCCTTCAGGTCAGAAATACCATTACACCCCATGCATTCCATGTAGGAGAAATAGTTACCATCCTAAAACAAAAAGTGCTGCTTCTTTAATCACAAATGTTTGTAGTTAAACTTCTCTTTTAAAAGGTACCTATGAGAGCTAAGACCCATAATCATTACTCTATGCCATCACTTCCCGGTTAGGGATACCTAATAGTGGCACAGTGTAGATCAGCAAAAGATATGTAAAATTGTATCACACCACCTAACTTTAGACTTCTGCAACAGCAGAGATCTCTATGTGAGACAGTCGTCCAAACTCCCTTTATAGTCAGAGGAGAATAAGAGTGCTTCTTGAGAGTGATTCATCTGGCCTATTTTAGATGTCAACCTTGGGAGGAGATGAATCACATTTTGGAAATACTTATTTGTTTCCAGTGACTATAAAAGGACTTTCTATAATTAGCTCAAATGTGGATGTCTCCACTGTAAATGCACAAAATTTGAAGTGATGAAGCCCACCTCTAGTCCAGTAATGAGGAGTATCTTCCTTCCTGGATTGTCCTATTAAAATCAAGAGTAAGGAGTGAAACAAAAGTACTAATCAGCAGATGCTTTATTTCTGCAAAATTTGCAGGATCTATAAAAATTTTGAATAAATGTACCAAAGCTTCAGGAAGTAGGGGGGAAAACTCCCATGTGCAGTTTCAGAGAAACTTCAGGGAAATCATGGTAAGTAAACAAATAGTTGTGTTGAAAGTGGAATTAATGAAGCTTGGATTCCTTTGGATTTGTGTTTCATGCTTGATTTATTTTGGAAGTGAATTTTAATACAGCTGCTGTTGAAACTCACTTCTTATTAGACATCCACGATTCTTCAGAGGCGAGAACCATCCTGACTACCTCAACCAGAGGAAAAGCTCCAGTGACAAGACATGCATTATTGGCTCTGGAGCAACCATGTAGGAAAAAATTCTTGCCTGAAAAGTTGATTCTCTGGCCTAGCAAGACATAAATGTACTTTGGCTTTGTTCAAGTGTTGATGGGATCTCTCTTCCTTACCTGGACAGCTTCTAGCATGAAATGTCTGGGGATTTTGAGACCCCTTCTGCTCTATCAAGTTTAACTAAAATTTGCCAGCAGATATTCATCAAAAGTAATTGGGATAAACTAACAGAAAGATGTAGGGTTTTGCACTGATGCACCTGTTTATTTACATAGGAAATAAAGGGAAAATAATGCGATGCAATTTGTCTAGGCCATTATAAAGATCCTTTCAGAAGTCTTAATTGCTGAGGACTTCAGGTTTTGCATCTTATTTGAGAAATCCCCTTCAGTCATTTTATGCCTCTTAAAAACATTTTAAGGTGAATAGTTCAGCACTAACAAAGCAAAGTGCCACCTGCTGCTTTTTAGATGTCTTATATCAATGTTGTGAAATGACCTGACCCAAGATGTTTATCTGGAAAATATTTAACTACTTGATTTCACAAATGTATTTGAGAAAATTCTTTCTTTCATAATTGCACTGTTCTCAAATTAAACTAATTTTACAACTCAACTTCCATTGGTTCTTCTCTTGAGAGTTCAGATATGTATTTGAAATTTGGGGGGTTTATTAATATTTACAAGCTCTTTTCACAGCATCTCATTTCATTAACTGCTGGAGAACAGAAATGGATCCATTTTGTCATGGTTTATTCAATGTTTCTGAGAAAACAGGCTGAATGTAATTTTAGTCTCCTCTTTACAGCTCCTTGTTCTCCTGTTTCTTTATCAGAGAGATGACATGTGGTAGTTGTGATAGTCTAATTACTGGCATGAATTCAGGATGAAGCTGTTACTCCATGCTGCAGCTCTCAACCTCTGTCAGGGTCTATGACAGCCTACATGAGAGACTCCAAACCACAGGAAATCTCAGGCATCTGTCTGTGTATCTAGATATTTTCACTACATGCTTCACTAGGGTAGCACAGCAGTTGGACTGAAGTAGCAGGGCAAGAAACAGCCTAGAGATGCATGCATTGAACATTTCTCTCTTGTGATGCACAGAAAGGGAAAAACATTTTGAACAAGGAAGAAATCTGAATACTGCAAAAGCAGGAAACTTGTGGCAAAGTAAACAATTGCTCTCAAAGCTATGCCTATGTAAAATGTTATGATTACAGTATTTGTGTGAACTATGCAAAAGTAGTGTGCAGGAGTGCCACATTATGAGCCTCCAGGCTTTAGGCTTCTTTTTTGATCTTATGTAAAATAAGATAAGGATCTATAGCATTTGGAAGAAAAGTCACTTTACACATATGTAGCGGGTTTGATGCTAAACCACAACACATTGCTGAGGGTACTTGGATCTATGTCTCTGGTGACACGTTCAAAGGATAAAATCAATTTCAACAAATAAAGCTCAGTACTTCACAGTCTAAAACCTCTTAGCTATAATGATCCATACTTATTCCACAACAATCAAAATATAAAAATAAAAAATACAAAGATGAAAAGCAAGTGCACATAGGCTGAGGAAAGAAGTGCCTTCTATATGTGCAACCTACAGTCTACCATTTCCCCTGTCTCTTCCTTCATGGGGACCATATTATTTTTACATCAGTGTAAAATTCAGTGAAGAATGATTAATCTTTTTCATACATTTGTTATGGAGTATTACGTTTGGTCTGGAATTTGTTTTGTGTTCTACCTTCAGAGTTCATTAGCTGCTGCCTTCTTTGACACCAGAACTCTGTGCTTTTCGTTTCCACTGAAACCCTTATAACAGAATTTACTGAAATGCAATTACTAGATTCTTGGGTTTATGGACCAAGACTGACACCTTCTGGTGAGTGAACTTAAATTCACTGCAGAAATATGATAGCCTAGCAGACTGCTTTAAACAAGTTGCTATTAAGAGGTATTCCAGTATCCTAGATGTTTTGTGACTTAGTTTAAATATGTAAAGTCATCATATTGCACAATACATGTACATGAATAAAATTATGCATAGATACATGAGGATTTATAGGTAAGTTTATCACTTTTTTAATTAATGGTCATCAGATTGAAAAAATTATTACATATAAATTGATTTTTGATTTTTACACTAGCAAACTGGCTAATATGAGGGATTTTTTGAGCTTATGGAACAACAGAAATAGGATTTAAACTTGAAAAACACCATTAGTGAAGAGGTGCACTGTTTCAGGTATATTTACTAATATGTTCTAAGACAGTATAGATAATGTTTACAAAAGCTGGAATGCTGGTAATTAGGGATCACAAATCAGAGTATATTTTGCACACATTTTGGATTTGTTTGAATTGGTGCCATGATTAGAGACACTTCAGTCACAGACTCTCAGCTACCAACAGATCCCAAGATAAATTTTGGTATTTAGCTGTCCACATCAGAATAACCCATTAAATCTCCATGACAGCAAACAGAAAGTCTTCTGCAGAGTTATTTGGATGGATTTTTTTAATATATAAGTTATAAATGTCACAAGGAGGGAAAGAATAAACTTTTCTTGTTTTGGGGTCAGACAGCCTAGCTTTCATGTGCAGCAGCCATTGAAAATGGGAGCAAGACACACAGCTAGTCTCCTTGAAAAGTGGTACGTGTTGTCCAGCAGAAGCAGCTTTCTAACATTTCAGGCAGAGATTGATTTATGCCCTCTAATCCACCCCTACAGTGCTATACTATAGGCAGAAGGTGGCCCAAATTAAAAATAGACAGTATCTGGGGGAATGTTTGAAGGATTCTTGGGTATACTTGATTCTTACCTTGTTTGTTTGTTTGTTTGGTGGGATTGATATTCCTGTGTGACGTAGAATGCTGGAAAAATGCATAGTCAATGTCCATTAATTTATTTGCTAATCAAAATTAAAATAGCAGTCACAGGACCTGGCTCATTGAGTTCCTTCTACTCTGAGTTTTGCACTTTCTCCAAGCACCAGTATGAGCCACTCACCTTAGAGGTGATTTGTATTAACCCAATTCTTATAATTATGTCACTCTCCAAAACCATTTTTTTTAATCCTATGCTAGTACCAATTCCACCACTGTTTTTAAACCTCCAGGTAGTTATTTGTACAAAGAAAAGTGTTACCAAGTCCAAGAGATTATTTCACATCAGTCAAGGAATAGCCATCACTTGGCAATTCATTAATGCCTACAGACCCAGTCAATCAGCCTAAATGGTTTCATGCCCCGTTTTCTTATCCCTTGTGTCACCCAGTCCCCTCAGATTTCTGCTGAGTTGAATCCTATGCTCACTCAGATGCTCACTCCTACCACCTCAGGTTCCTGCTGTGCCTGCTCCCCACATCTCTTCCTAACTAGGTCAGAATAGAGAGAGAAAGAAAACAGTACACCAATTTGTAGTTTTTCAGCCTCAGACAGCACCTGGCTGGGTGCCATTCACATCAAGAATAAGGCAACTTGCTGTCCTTGAAATAATAGTGTAAGAGCTGCCAACCAATTGTGCTTGATGGGACATTATCACTGGATAAATTGTTTTCCTACAGCAGTACAATTCACTTTCAGGATTTACTGCAGATAACTATAGTGGGAAGGTTGTGATAGTAAAAAGGAAGAAGAGTCTCATAGTTCTAATTTGAAATATTTCTATTTTACTAACATAAAAATGCTTGATAGAGATCATACCCTGGAGTATGCCATCTATTTCAATGTCAAGAACTCTAGTAAAATCAAGCCATGGCTTTACAGGTGATTAGCTGGGAGATATAGTTTTGACCACCGTCCTCTTTACCTTTGCCTAAATTTTTTATTGTCACTGTTAGGAAAACTTACAAACAGCAACATGTATACTGTGGAATAGCACACAAAAATGATCATATTTTACTATCTTGACAGTAGTCTATATTTGCATTTACTTTTGATTTATTATAGCCCCATCATTCCAAAGAAGGCATCGTTTTATTCTGAAAATATGACTTTGCATATCTTTTTGTATGTTTTATTAAGGGAGCTCCTAGAACTCAAAAATAAATGTCTCCAGAAAGATCTAATATTGTTAGAAGGTGAAATAGCAATGAGTAATAAGATTTTTGTGCTTCCTAGACCTTGCCTAAGAACCTTGTGCTGGCATTAGCTGCAGCAAGAAAAGCAAGTTGGTCTGTATTTCTCCAAGCAACAGTAAAACGCAGTCCCAGGCAAGTTGATAAGAATTTTTCATAACCAATTAACACCTGCCTTCCTACTTAATAAATGCTGTAACATTCATAATGGGAAAAGTAGGATGTTTTCAAGATCAATATCTGTTTTGAATATTTCAACCAATTAACACACATGCTGCAACGTTCTGGCTGCTGTGTAGCATCACAATTCTTTTTTAAATTACTGAAGGAAATAAAATTTGCTCCATGTGTTTCCTCCTTTATTCTGCCACACAATTAAGAAACCACGTGCAGCCTGGAATATTACAGTTCTCTGTCCACAGATCAAATATAGCAGACAGCATATGTTTTGTGCATCCTTCCTTGGAGGCTACACAGGCTGGAGAGAGGAGGAGAGCTGTCGCCAGGTGAGGCAACGTGAGCCAGTGCACAGGGCATGGGTCTGTGAGACCTGGAGCTGATCCTCACTTGATACTGCAGCTCCAGTACACCTTTTCTGTCTCTGTGACACTACACGAATTTGCAGTGCTTGAAAACTGATGCAAGAGACCTAATTTTTTTTTTTCCTGGAAATTCTTTTGAACTGCTGTATGTGAATTTGGATAGTTCAGTTTTCTATCTAAAAGGAAGATACAGCATTGTTTGAAAAATATGAAAATATATGAAAGGAACTGTGAAAGAGATTAACATGGCTAGCTAAAGTAAGATGCATTCCTGCCCAAACTGTGGATTTCTGACATTTTTGTTATCAAGGAAAACTTAGAGCTGCAAAGTAAACTTACTTTTACTCCCTTCATACAAATCTAATGAAACCTCAGTTACTGCATCGTACTGGGTGTGCCCTGCTGCTGCCTTCTTCATTCCTACCACTATTTTTCCTATCCAGGTGTTGCATAGACCAGAAGTCTATCTTAGATTTTTGGGAAAGATTTTGTGAGCGGTAAGTAGAGAGTCTGGGACAGATATTTTGTTTTCCTGAGTGAAATATCTTTTTTTTAAGTTTTTTGCAATTATGGGAAGTGGACTGGATTTGATGGCTCAGCAAGTCCTCCTTCAAAACCGTGTTTTTATTTTGCAAAGTACATCTTTATGACTCAGAATCAGATGCTTTGCACATGACAGCTCTGTGACTGTTGTGGAAAAGTGATGAAAAAAATTTCATTTAAATAGTCACAGTATAGATTTTGTAAACTCTGAGTTAAATTTCTTACAGATAGGACATTCTATCTAAAAAAAAAAAAAAGTATGAAATATCTGATACAGTGGAAAGGTGAGGAGATATCATGCACAGAAACAGAGAATTTTGGTAGTTGACATGTTTCTGCTCCAGGAACTCAGACTTGTTTTTATGACAGTAAAAACACAGAAGGTAATAGAAAGCTGTCAAAATCCTAACAAACCCACTTTAATTTAAACAACAGATTCATTTTGATAGTATCTGATTAGCTTGTTTTACAGAGGTAATTTTACAGACTGACACGCAACAGTCACTTATTTATGCCAGTATAATTTGGAATATAAACATGAATTACGTGACTCTTAAACCATTCAATCTACATCTTTGCCAGACCCTTCTCCATTGTCTATACACTAGCTTTATTTTCAGTTTCATTTAAATTTTCCTTGTTACAGAGCTTCTATTGCTTCTTTTGTGAGATCATCCTCAAAGAAAATAAATCTCTCTGTCAAGAACTCTTTTTTGATTTTTCCTGTCATAATTTCGTCCCTCTGCTTCTTTTTACTCCTCTCTTTATTAAGCTATAAAATTTGACTGTGCTCCTGGTTGAGTGCACCCTTCAGTAGCAGTCTGTCAGCACACTCCCTGCTGGTTACTCTCTGCCTGGCTGTAGCACTTAGCCTTTCTCATAAACTGGTTCCTCACTGCTGCTATTGCCCACTGCTGAACATTCTTGAGTCCGTCTGTATTTTATGGTAATTTGGTGCCCTGAGATATAACCGGTAATACAGATATTGCACTATGTGAATATATTACAATACATGCCAGAAATCCTAAAGAAAGGGAATTTTCACCATGTTCTGATAATATTTCTCTGCCTATAAAGATCGCTGTTCCTTGGACCTATATCATAACTGCCTGTGCAATATTCCTGACACTACAGTTCCAAGGCATCTCCCCTCTACACCTCGGACTATATTAACCCTCAATATTATTAATTTGAGCCTCCCTGCTTCTCATACTTACTGATCTTTTACATTTTCTGTGCTGTTTATGATTATAATGCAAAGCCCAACAATATCTTAATATTTTTTCCTTTATTTGTTATTTCATAATGAGATAGCTTCTACCATCCCCACAGTGGCCCCTGTCTTCCCCATCTGGGAAATTCTGTAGTGTGATTTTGCATTATTTATCCTACGGGAGTCCACTTATATGTCATTCAAATTGAATTTTGTCTAAGGGAGAAAATTCTACCAAATACATTATTTTGGCTATTTATTGCATCTATTTCTTTTTGTTTATACACTCTTTTTTTTTTAATTAGTACTGTAAAAAGTACAAGCACAAGTACAATTTCTCTCCAGATCCATTAAAAAAAAAAAAAAATACTGTTTTTCAAGATAGAAATTTTTTTTTCCAAAAGCTAGAAAGTGTGATTTCTGTTGGGAGAGCAGCAACACTCTTCCCACAATGCCAACAGTCAACCACACATGCTATATCCAGGTTCTCTTGTTACATAGAATTAGCTCTGAGGTTTCAGGGAGCTGTGGTGAAGTAAGTATGTACCAGTACTCAGTCATTCACCCTTAGAAACAACCAAAGAACAAGATATGATTGTGATTTAATAAATATTACCAGAACATTTATCAATAATATGCTAAGGATTATTATTATTCTATAATTGATAGACCACGGAATAATAAAATGAGAATACATAATTTTTCACTACATTGCAGAAGGAAGAGCTTCAAGAAAAAATTGAATTGCACAGCAATTTATGTAGATTAGATTATCTGCTTGCTAACACAGTTCTGAATTTATGGATGGAGTTAAGTATTTTTACACATTTATCAGGCCTACTCTGATGTAGAGATGTTGTGAAAAGATTCTTCACAGCATCTGAAATTTGGAACAGTTCAGACAAAGACTGAGCATTTTGAATCACTAAGTACCAACATGAGATCTCACAGTTAATGTTATCCACAGGAGGCCACTTGCTTATTATCAGCAGCAGAGTCTGTCCTTTACCAGTGCCTATGAAAGTCAGTGGGCACATCCTCTGCTGGATCAGTGATCCTGACTTCAGTGGAGCCATGGCAGTCAATACCAGACACATATATTATTCCAATGAAAATACTCCACTTCCTAGTGCAATGGGCTTTAGATCAATACCATAGTCAATAAGTGAGTACATTACACTTGGAGCCAAAATTAGAAACAACTCTTAGAATTAAAAAAAAATATATTTGATCACAGGTGCTTTAGAATTTGTTGTCAATAATAGTAACAGACCTAATGAGCACAAATCTTCCTTCACTCTACTTTACTTCACATTAATGTAGATGTAGATGAGTTGCTGCTATTTGTAAGTTGTTGCTCTCTCATCTCCAGGTCAAAAATACAGGGGGGGGAAGTGATAACCTGATTTACATACTGAAAAGTTATGAAATGTTGCTCATTCCAGCCATCAGCTTCAGCTGAAGAATCTACAGGATCAAATAGAGTTGAAATTCAGAAGAACTCTTTCAATTCACTTCAGAAAGAATGGCCCAAATACAAATGACAATCTATTTACTGCTTTGCCATTGTAATCAATCTGCTTCTTTGCCATGGTAGAGCTCTTCTTCTCAGTCCTTTAGTAGGAAGTAGAAATGCAGCCTACAGCTATCTGCAACAGAGTCAGTCACTTCAATTTAACTTTAAAAAAATCTGGCTGGCAGACAGGGAGCTGGTCTCCACAGTGGTAATTTTATAACAAAACGCAAGTGTCAGGTGAAATTACATCTGGCAACTAGACTTCTACGGCCTTATTCATCCAGTCAGACACATAGAAATATTACCTACAGTCCCTTCATTATAGGTTATTCATCTGAAATGCACAGTAATTTTTCAGTTGTTTCATATAGTTTACAACATTCTTTCACACACTGTGGTATTTCTATGCTTCTAATTTCAAAATCCCATTAAGAAACACATGTTCCTTGTTCTTTTTATTCGTTTGTTAAAGGAACTCTATTAAAATTATCATAGCCATTATTCCAAACTATAAAAATGTCACGTGACAGAACTGAAATTCTAGATCATTTCCCTCATCTCCCTAAAAATCTGTGCCTGGGTTGTCCAGCTGCACCTCCGAAGCTTAGTCATAAGCAGGGCCACAGCAGATTCTAAGACATGAGATGGCTGCTTGCTTTGTAGAGCACCAAAGGACAGCAGGATGTTCAAAGTTAATGTAAGAAAATGCATTTAACAAACAATACGTACATTGTCAACCCACAGGGGGTTTCATCTCACCAAATTTAGAAATCTGAAACTATACATTCAAATCTAAGATGGTGGCCTAGAGTGCCTTTAGAGTCAATAAAGAGAAACAATCTTCTCACTAAAAGGAAATAGGCATGCCTTTCTCCAGTCAGAGATTTCTGAGAATGGCAGATAACTGCCCAAAATAAGTGTTTTCTTATGATGGGAGCAGAGGGATGTTTTTTGTGTCTCTTGGCAAGCAGAAGTCTGCAGTAAGAGCCTAAGAGTAATCTGTCAGAAACAAGTTTGAAAAGAAATATGAGGAGTGGCTTTTAAAATATTAGGAGAGTAACAGCTAGGAGACATCAGTAATAGGAACATCTAATTACCTTGCTGGGATATAGATATAAACACAAAGCAAAAAAAAAAAAAAATCTGTAAACTAAGGATTGCAATAGTTCTGCTGCTTAGGGAACAACAAACATCAAAATGGTCTCAACAGAGATTCCCCCTGCACTTTTGAATATTCAAAAGATCGATAGGTTTTTTACAGACTTCACAGAATTGAATTCTTTCAGTAGTACAATGCAGCATGTCAATCTTTCAGTACTTGGCACTGACTTTCTCAAAACCGAGCTGTCAGAAGCCCTGAAGCAGCACTGAATCAGTGGCAAAGAGCCCTGGAGAACAGAACAGACACAGCTGCCCCTGGTGGCACTCCCAGCTTTTTCCACCATCATTTCAGCTCTCATTGTTCTCACAACATGCAGGTAGGGTCACATGCTGCTGGATCACCTTTGCTGGGTTAACAAGCTCTCTTTACCTCTGTCTTGTCTGATTAAACTCTCAAAACAACGTGTCAGAGAAACTGACAGAACAATGACCTGGTCAACAACTGAAAGAACAACCACAGTTTTCTCAAGTTTTTGAAGCAGCAATAAAGAAGAAACAGAAAAAATCTGGCGTGACTCAGGTCCATATATGCTATTAAACACACCTCAGTCTAGGGGGAAAATAAAAAGAGGCTGTGTATGTCTGGGCAACTGCCATTCCCCATGCCCCTGCACTGCTCAGTGAGAGGAGGTAGAGGAGTCAGGAATTAAGCAGAGTCCTGGAAAAAGGGAGGTGAAGGAAGAAGATGTTTTAAGATTTCTTCCTATTTCACATTATTCTGCTCTGATCTGACTGGCAATAAATGAAAATTATTCCCTAAAGTCAAGGCTGTTCTGCCCGTGATGGCAAGTGGTGAGTGATCTCCCTGTCCTTATCTTGACCCACAAGCTTTTTGTTGTGTTTACTTCCTCTTTTTACTTCCCTGAGGGAGAGAACGATGAGTGGCTTGGTGGGGACCTGACATTCAGCCAGGGTCAGCCCACCCCATTTACCACTTACCTCAAAGTGCTATGTGACATGTCCCATGGGAGCCCTCTCTAATAATCTGTTTTCTTATACAGAGGAATTCTGGACAGCTCTCATCTGATGATAATTGAAACATCCTTCAGAGCATTCTACAATGGTCAACTTTTAGATTAAGACGTGGTCAGAATAATACAAAATAGCTGCTCTGTAAACCACAAATGCCTATCCATTTCCTAGACAAGTACTTGAATAGCAAATACTTGAACTACTTGAACTATTAACTGCTCAAAACATCCTATGACAGCAGGATAATGGTCTTCCTTTCACTTGATCCCCTAGCAGCATTAGTGAGTTCCCCATGTTCTTGCTTTTTATCTTGAAATCCTTTGCAGAATTTGATTACAGGGCTTTACGAACTCATCTAAGTTCTCTGGGATTTTCTTGGAGCTACTGTGTCACACTGTCAATGGCCCTCCATGTCTTCTCCAAGGAGTTCATTTAACATAAATGTCCCTCAGAAAGATGTATATACTAGGAAGCTTTGTCTGGGTCCTTCTGACTTTGCTTGCACTTGACACTACCAAAGACTGGCAGAGTCACAATCCTGGCCAACATCTAGGACAAAAAGAAGTAAGACACAATCTGAATAAAATAACCATTCAGGACCTACCTCAACATTAGGATAAGAACAAAGACCTTGATTCTGAGGTGCACCTAGTGCAACATGGCCACTTTAACCCATGCCATAGCAAGTGAATGATCCTGTGGCATCGTCCATAGTCCAGCCAGGACAAGTGACAGTGCTGGACCCTAAGACCTGCAGACACATGTAGTGTTCTCAGCTACTTTTACATAAATATTTTCTGTTTGGGCCATGAAGTGTGCAATAGGAGAATGAGTTAGAGCAAGGTGTGTACTAGGGAGGCTTGTGCTATCAGCTCAAGGATCATATGATCAGCTTAAGGATGAGCTTGTGGGTCTACTTGATCTGACACTCTTCAGAATAATTACCAGACAGAATCATCACAGAAGTACAGTCTCAGAGTACCATGGGAGCATTTCTGTTCCAATCAGTAGCACATCACTTTTTTATAGTTTTTGCATGAAAATTTACATATCTTGTTTAAGTCACTGCTACCTTCCAATCTTTCCAGACTCTCTTCTATTTTTTTCAAACTTTCTCTGTCATTAATTTGTCAGATTAGCTTTATTTCTGTCTGCCTTCTCTCCCAGATTTGATGTCTGTCTCTTTTTCTCCATCTAAAATAATTTCATCTTATTTTCCCCTTTCACCATTCCCTCAACCAAATTCCTTGAGGACCTGATATGACATTAGTAGGATATCACTTGGTTTATGATTTTGTTGCATTTTATATATTTCTCCACATTTGTACTTGTTTCATTGTTTAGATCATGGAATCATAGAATCATTAAGGTTGGCAAAGGCCTTTAAGTCCAACCGTAAACCTAATACTGCCAAGTGCACCAACAATACACTCATGGTACACGGGCTTTCTAAGTTGTATCTGTGCTTAACCTTACTGGAGTCCTGCTCTCCATTTATTCTACATGATAAAGTTTATCAACAGTAAATAACATCATTGGGAAGCTTAGATCTAAAGAAAACATTAAAAAGCCTATCCGGTAAGAGAAGAAACGGAACCAGTTCTGCCATCTACCACAGACTCTGTGTCTGTATGACCAAGCTACAAAATCTGGGGAAGTACCCATTTCTTAAACTCTATCTGTTCACACACTGAGAACACAGCTCTTCTGAAGATGGACAGCAGGGACAGCAGTGTTGTTACAGAAAGCCAAAGGAGATTTTAGTCCCACAGCATGGATTTTATTTTAATAACTTAAGAGGGTCATCTATGAGTCTTTAAAAATGAGAAGGACAGCATTTAAATTTATACCCACTATTTAATACGCTACCAGAGGAAGAAATGGATGCATTGAATTTGGGGGCTTTAGGAGATCAGGTGGGCTGGTGAGTTCAGCAAAAGGTAAAGAATGTTGGTTGAATTAAACTCAGCAGTGATTTACTGACACACAGGAAATTACCATGTTCAAGACAGAAATTACAAATACCAGTTAAAGGAGAGATCTGACATGAGTTCATTAAGTCATTTGTTTTCCAAAGTGGTCTGCTTTGTTTCTGGCTCTTCACCAATAGGTAACAAGAAGTGGCAAGGAATCAACAGTGCTGCTGGGGTTGCAAACTGTATTAATGATTTGCCAGATGTCTTCAGTGGAGGGAAGAAGGAAAATGACAAGTTCTCCCATCATCCTTCATGTTTAATTTAAAATTTTCGTGCAACTACTGGTTGCATGCCAGAAGGATGCTGTAACCAGTAGAAGTTGCAATAATCAAAACCCAGCCTAGATAGTCCACTATAAATATGGATAATGTAAATAATATCATCCTGACAATGGGTCAGTGATTTTTTTTCCAAACAAAAGATATGAATGCAGACCATCCAAACTCCAGAGCAAAACTAGCATGGAAAGCTAGATTTTTCTGTCTGGATAAAATGTCGTGCTTGCTCTAAGGAGTCCTGATTTAGCTTTATTTAACATCTAACTATCTACTAGCTATCTCACTATAAAGTGTAAATAATAAATAATGTTATTGTAAAACCCCTGGGAAACCTACTGATGTGTTTTCTTTACATTGAATCAGTATAACCTTCATAAATAATCAACTTATGTGTTGTCATAGAGTGTTCAAATGCAAGATGAACTATAGCTATATATATCTAGCTATATATAGCTATAAATCAGTATTAAGGTGATAAAATATGGCACAATAGTCACACAAACACATTTTTAACAGTTCAAAAACAAGTCAGTTACCTTTTAGAAGTGAAATAGTTTTATTTTTAATACCTTTATAAAGCCTCATAGCTTTTTAAAAGGTAAACAACTACAGAATAAAGCTAGCCAAAATTTTATACAAAATTATGATTATAGAAAATCAAAACATTTATTAGAGATTACTTCTTTACCCAGCAGAAACGATGGAAAGAATTAAAAAATGTTATAAATTTTATTTAGTTTTGTTTGCTTATTTTATTGTATTATTTTGNGAGAGTGCTCTGGGTGTTCCTGCTGCCTCTGAGGGCAGCTCGGACTGGCTTGGGTTTGCCTGAGCTTCCCTCTCTGCTGAAGGCAGAAGCAGGGATTGCTCCTGTATCAGCAGAAGGCTGTGACCTAGCAAAAGATCTAGGAACTCCTGTGTGCTAGTGGCCAAACTGAAGGGAATATTTGGCTTTCTAAATTCTCCTTAGACTCCTGACTTTTTCAGCACTCATGAGAGCAAAAGAAAAACTTCAAGAAATTGTTTGGTTTTGGTGTTTTTCTTTTAGTGGGTTTGTAACAATTTTGGTTGGGTTTTTTTTTTTTTTTTCCCAGCTCAACCTCTCTATGAGAAATGCATTTAGAACCAGTTCTGAAGCTGGAAGTCAATCAAAGAGACTATACTTGAGGGCTTTTGCAGAATTGTTCTTAGTGGGGTGTTATAAATCTGCATCTTGTATGATTAAGGTGTGACAAATTGGAAGTAATAACAGGCTTTTTTGCATTACTTTTTAAAAGTAATGTGATTGAAATGTTAAAATAATTTTCATTGTGGGACTGCATGCAAACACTGACAATTGTATAGCAAGGATGACATCCATNGAAAAAGCCTATCAGGTAAGAGAAAAAACAGAACCAGTTCTGCCATCTACCACAGACTCTGTGTCTGTATGACCAAGCTACAAAATCTGGGGAAGTACCCATTTCTTAAACTCTATCTGTTCACACACTGAGAACACAGCTCTTCTGAAGATGGACAGCAGGGACAGCAGTGTTGTTACAGAAAGCCAAAGGAGATTTCAGTCCCACAGCATGGATTTTATTTTAATAACTTCAGAGGGTCATCTATGAGTCTTTAAAAATGAGAAGAACAGCATTTAAATTTATACCCACTATTTAATACGCTACCAGAGGAAGAAATGGATGCATTGAATTTGGGGGCTTTAGGAGATCAGGTGGGCTGGTGAGTTCAGCAAAAGGTAAAGAATGTTGGTTGAATTAAACTCAGCAGTGATTTACTGACACACAGGAAATTACCATGTTCAAGACAGAAATTACAAATACCAGTTAAAGGAGAGATCTGACATGAGTTCATTAAGTCATTTGTTTTCCAAAGTGGTCTGCTTTGTTTCTGGCTCTTCACCAATAGGTAACAAGAAGTGGCAAGGAATCAACAGTGCTGCTGGGGTTGCAAACTGTATTAATGATTTGCCAGATGTCTTCAGTGGAGGGAAGTAGGAAAATGACAAGTTCTCCCATCATCCTTCATGTTTAATTTAAAATTTTCGTGCAACTACTGGTTGCATGCCAGAAGGATGCTGTAACCAGTAGAAGTTGCAATAATCAAAACCCAGCCTAGATAGTCCACTATAAATATGGATAATGTAAATAATATCATCCTGACAATGGGTCAGTGATTTTTTTTCCAAACAAAAGATATGAATGCAGACCATCCAAACTCCAGAGCAAAACTAGCATGGAAAGCTAGATTTTTCTGTCTGGATAAAATGTCGTGCTTGCTCTAAGGAGTCCTGATTTAGCTTTATTTAACATCTAACTATCTACTAGCTATCTCACTATAAAGTGTAAATAATAAATAATGTTATTGTAAAACCCCTGGGAAACCTACTGATGTGTTTTCTTTACATTGAATCAGTATAGCCTTCATAAATAATCAACTTATGTGTTGTCAGAGAGTGTTCAAATGCAAGATGAACTATAGCTATATATATCTAGCTATATAGCTATAAATCAGTATTAAGGTGATAAAATATGGCACAATAGTCACACAAACACATTTTTAACAGTTCAAAAACAAGTCAGTTACCTTTTAGAAGTGAAATAGTTTTATTTTTAATACCTTTATAAAGCCTCATAGCTTTTTAAAAGGTAAACAACTACAGAATAAAGCTAGCCAAAATTTTATACAAAATTATGATTATAGAAAATCAAAACATTTATTAGAGATTACTTCTTTACCCAGCAGAAACGATGGAAAGAATTAAAAAATGTTATAAATTTTATTTAGTTTTGTTTGCTTATTTTATTGTATTATTTTGTTTTGCTGAAATATTATAGGTAATTAAATAAGAAAAATATAAAGCATCGTAACACATCTCAACAAAGTCAAACTATGAAGTTTAGCTGAAAAATTTTGGAATATTTTGTCCTACTTAGCCTGAAGTTCTTTGAGAGTCTTTTTATTCCACTCAAAATCCACAATTATTTATGTCATCTATGTAAACAAGCTAAGCACATATTTATCAGCTTCCAAAATATGTTGTTGTTTACATGACTTAATAGCCTTAATCTGGCAAGATATTAGTCAAATGCTATCCCTTGATGTAAGTTTAAAGAAACTGGTTTCAGAACATTGAAATCAAGCAATCAGAATGCCCCACGCAATCATGTACACTCTTGCTAGCTTTGCTATGGGACAGGTCAGTCACATAATTCATTATTCTTTGACTGTGACATTTTCTTACAACTGTAAGGAAACATTTTAAGCAGTACATTTAACAAACTGATAAATAGTCTTAGGGTCAAGTAAATTTAAGTCTAGTAAGTTTGGTTGGGTTTTTTTTTTTTTTTTCCCAGCTCAACCTCTCTATGAGAAATGCATTTAGAACCAGTTCTGAAGCTGGAAGTCAATCAAAGAGACTATACTTGAGGGCTTTTGCAGAATTGTTCTTAGTGGGGTGTTATAAATCTGCATCTTGTATGATTAAGGTGTGACAAATTGGAAGTAATAACAGGCTTTTTTGCATTACTTTTTAAAAGTAATGTGATTGAAATGTTAAAATAATTTTCATTGTGGGACTGCATGCAAACACTGACAATTGTATAGCAAGGATGACATCCATTAACAGAGCATAATTATCAACTAGTTTTATCACAGAATTATAGAACCCTACCATAGATTGGCTTGGAAGAGGCCTTTAAAGATGATCTAGGCCAAACCCCCTGCAATGAGAGTGACATCTTCAATTAGATCAAGTTGTCCAATCAACCTAGCCGGGAAGGTTTCCAGGGATGGAACATCTACCCCCATCCTGGTCAGCTTGTTCCAGTATTTAATCAATCTCATTGTAAAACATTTTATCATTGTATCTAGTCTAAAACTACCCTCTTTTCTAAATGGTTTCTAAAACCATTCTTCCTTGTCCTATCACAACAGGCCCAGCTAAAATGCTTGTCCCCATCTTTCTTGTAAGACACCTTTAAGTATTCAAAAGCTGCAATAAAGTCTCCACAGACCATTTTCTTCTCCAGGCAGAACAACCCTATCTCTGTCAGCTTTTCCTCATTGGAGAGGATCATCTTTGTGGCCCCCTCTGGATGCACTTCAACAGGGCTGTCTTTCCTGTACTGGAGACTCCTGAGCAGAGCCCTCCAGGCGGGCACTGCAGGGCAGAGCAGACTCCTTGAACCACCTCCCTTGACCTGCTGGCCACGCTGCTTTTGGTTCTGCCCAGGGTATGGTTGGCTATCCAAGATGTGAGTGTACGTTGCTAACCACCTCCCTTGACTTTATCCCCCAGCACCCCCAAATCCTTTTCCTCAGGGCTGCTCTCAATAACTTCCTCCCCTAGATTATATTGAACTGGGGGATATGACTTCATATTTGAAATAACTTAGCAGCATGGTGCTTATAAGGACAGAATTGAATCCAAAATATCTCTGTGATTTAAAATATCTCTGTGATTTAGCCCAGGAGATACTGCAACAGAAGATGCTCTTTAAAGCTTTCTGATTTAACATGAGAGCAATGACAGAATTAGTTTTGCTTCTGTTGATGTGTATAAGCCTTGGTTGGTAGTGTTGAAAGGCATATGTGGAGTCAAGAAGCAGCACAGTTGTACTCACTGATGACGGCAAGATGCCTGAGGCAAAAAAGGGCTTTGGTGCATGTTCTTTAGGGATACACTAAGGCAGAGGTGTTAGAATGTGCCTGAAGGTGAAACTGAAGGAGGTGGGAAACAGAAGGATGCTGAATATCTGGACTTGAAATGAAATACACAACTGTTACCATTCAGGAGGCAAATGAACATAGTGAGCTCCTCTTTGATAGCATTTAACGGTGAAATGCCTTTCTACATTAAGTCAAACATGACGAG
The DNA here is from genome assembly GCA_013397915.1 of Daphoenositta chrysoptera. Classification (NCBI taxonomy): domain Eukaryota; kingdom Metazoa; phylum Chordata; class Aves; order Passeriformes; genus Daphoenositta; species Daphoenositta chrysoptera. Next base: position 382,489 of record VZRO01003854.1, on the reverse strand, counting down.
TCTTGATTTATCAGTATTTTAGGTAAAATGATACAGCCACTGAAATGCTACATGTGCCTACTTAAATAAAGAAGAAAAAATCAAGCCTGCTAATGCCATTATAATTAGCACATATGAGTGCATGATTATGGCACATGAGAGAAACTCACCAATCAAAAATGAAAACCTAAGACATACATTAGTGGTGTCTGATAAGGGTTTCAGACACGTGGAGATACCTCATAAAATCTTATTATTTGAGTATTACACAACCTCACTCCAATAGCTCTTCTCTGTATGAGAAATACATCATATACAGAATCTCTGGGGGATCTGGAAAGAGAAATGGATAAGAAAATGGTTAAACAGATGCATGCTTTTTTCATCCATATTTAGCAGCAAATCCTCATCTGTCTTTGATTTCACATGTTTCTTATTTAATAAGCCTGGCTTAGAATAAGCATAACCAAAACACACAAATGTTCTCTTTCAAGTCTGTGAGTTACAATCTTCTTGGATCAAAATTATTGACCTGAAATGCAGCTTCACCTTATGTGTACAAAAATGAAAATGTTCTGGTAATATTTTTCCCATGAGTACTGACACAAATCCCCAAACTTGCACTGGCATCACACAGCTCCTTCTCTCCAGTTCTCTACAGGTCAACATTTTCTCTGATACAAAATGTAATTATTTGAAAGGAAGTTCAAGTAAGAATATTCACTCATGCAATTCCCACTCACCACAATTTCTGATGCCTTCCTTGGCCCCAAGCATTTTTAGCTTCCCCTCTAAGGAAAGAAAGAAAAATAAATCAAAAAAATCTGTAAGGCAGATTTAAGATTACATTTAAATTAATGAAGTTTAAATCTGATCTTGATGGGTGAAAACTTGAACATGAGACAGCAATGTGCAGTTGCAGCCCAGAGATCAAACCGTACAACTGTATCCTGGATGGCGTCTAAAGCAGCGTGACCAGCAGATTTCCCCCCCCACTCTGTTTTTGTGAGACCCCACCTGGAATGCTGCATCCAGCTCTGAGGTCCTCAGCACAAGAAGGACTGTAACCTGTTGGAGTAGGTCCAGAGCAGGACCACAGAAATACTCAGAGATGAAACACCTCTCCTATGAAGAAAGGTTGAGAGACGGGGTTATTCAGCTTGGAGGAGAGAGGCTCTGGGGACACCTTATTACTTACAGAAGGGGTTTATAGGGAAGATGATAAAGAAGAATTTTTGTGTAATGAGTGCTTATAAAAAAGGTAGAGAAAGACTTTTTACCAGAGTCTGTAGTGACAGAGCAAGGGGCAATGGTTTTAAACTGAAAGAGGGTAGGTTTAGACAAGTGTTAAGGTTCCCGCAGACACAGGGTTAATTTCTTGCAGTAGCTGGGAGGGAGCATAGGTAGGACACAGAGGTTATTCTATACCACCTCACAACATTACTGGGAGCAGGGGGAAGGGACTGTCTTCCAGGGAGAACAGGATCCTTCCTCTCCAGCAAGCGTGGCAGACAATGGTTTGGGTAATGCTGGTTCCGACCCCGAGGGACTGGTGGGAGTGGAGTGGCTGCAGTCGGATACTGTCCATTGTTGGGGGTTCCGGGGTGACCAATAATGTGTCTTTCCTCTTGTACCATCTCTCATTAGTTTTGTTGGTGTTATTGTTTGTTTTCTTATCTCGTTGTTTCCAGAAAATTGTTCTTATCCCGACCAGTGGTCTTCCCCTGTTGTGCCTCCAAGGCTCCTCTCCAGCCAGCCACAAGGAGGAAGGGGAAGAGGAGAGAGGGAGCAACCAAGTGGCAGCATGGTTTGGGGTTTCAGTGGGAACACTGAATTGGGGAGTACCATTCCTAAAAAAATTCCACAACAAGTAGACTTAAGGAAGAATTTTTTTTACAGTGAGGTTGGTGAGACATTGGAACAGGTTGCACGGAGAACCTGTGAGTGCCCAGTCACCAGAGGTGTTCAAGGCCAGGTTGCACAAAGCTTTGAGCAGCCTGATCTAGGGATAATTGCCACGGTCTGTGGCAGAGGTCTTGAACTAGATGATCTTTAAGAGCCTTTCAAACCAAATCATTCTCTAATTCTATAATATTTAAAGTCACTTGGCCCAGATGGAGATTATTCGGGTTTTTTTCACTCCACTGACAAAGTGTAAGTCACACTTTTTTTCAGACAGCAGAAAAACTGTAAGATGCCTTCCACAACTCCACAGCAAATAAACATTTCAGCAAAAACTTGATCATAGTAAAAAAGTTTTCTCTGTAGAGTTACAGGAAATTATCAATGTCAAATAGTGTTTAATAAAACTCACAGAAATACAAAGTTTTGGTCAGTCTACAGAAGTAAATAAAACAAAGGATGAAACTAAAAAGCTATGTGACAAAAAATTCTTTTTTGATCTCTTGGTTTTTTCAGAATTCTTACAGAGGGTCTGTAAAAGCCCTTGTACTGGCAATCAAAAATTATTTTTTTTTTCTGAAAAATATGTAAGTTGTATTGGTTAATTAATTACAGAATATAAATATAACTTGTCCAGAGATCTCATAATTGAATACAAGCTGTAACATTTTAACAGTAACACTGTTTAACCCTTGGAACAACTGCCAAAAGCTTGACAAATATTTGTAATCTGGATGTTTTAATTCACTATTAGAGGTGTGCTTTAAGATACATGCTCCAGATCCCAGTTTCAGTAGTACTGAAGTGTGTGGTAGGGAAAAAGACTCTCCAAAGCAAGAAAGCAAGCAAGCAAGCAAAGACTTAGAAAAAAAGCAACATGATTTTATTCCCTGATAAAACATAAATAAAAAACTAAATAATTTACCAAAATAAATTTGCTTAGAATGGACATATCCTGATTAAATTTGACCATTAAAAAAGACAATAGATAACATAGCCAATATAGATGAGCCTAATTGAGACACTAAAACTTATATCATCTTAAAAAATGGAAAAATAGAAACAATACCAAAAAATAATTATAAATCATTAGAAATTACATTATAAATGTAAGCAATTTTAAAAATAACTTTTGCTGTCACATGTCATGCTGAAAAAAAGTGATGACAATGCACCAATGTTTTAATTATTGCTGAACTGTGCTTACACAGCATCAAGGTAATTTCTGCTTCTTATTTCACCCCATGAGCAAGGAGGCTGATAGGACTGCCTGCATTTTAATTCAGAAAAAAAATGGACCAGAGAAAATAAAACCAAACGAAACCAAACAAACAAAAACAGCAGCTAAATCACCCACAGACTCTAGGACCTGGTTCCCCTTTTAAGACAAATATTCAGATCACTGGATAGCAAAATCCAGTTCTTGCTTGCCTAGTTTTTCTCTGGCATAAGCTAATAAGTCCTCTATTCTACTCTCTCCCAGTCTGTCCTCCTTCTTCAATATTACATGGTCTTTTGAGTAGGGCATTCCAGGTTTGAATCTTCTGAGACTTCAGAAGAGAGATTAAGCAAGACCTACTGGAATTCCATGTAATTTATATAAATATAATTTAAATAAAACTGTGGTTTACCTAAAAAAATCATAAACACTAGCAGAAGCTAGAGGACACGGCACATCTTAAACATCCTTCTGCCTCATCTGGAAATTTTACCATAGCTTAGTTGGGAAGCTGACACCCAGATTTTCACTCTGAAATTCTTCTTTTATGCATGCAGATGTCAAGTGAAATTTCACTCTGGAAGGAGAGTATTTAGTGAATATGAGGTAGCTTTTCTCATCACTTTCTTCAACAGAGCCAGTTTCTTCAAGTCCCATTTTAAACAGCAGACACTCTGAAACTCATCATGTGTCTTCTAAGAAGATACTGCATTATATTTTGTGAAAACAAGTTCCAATTAACCTTCATTTACTTCATTTATAGGATAATTATGATTCTGTGATTTGCCCACGGGAAAAAATTAAAATGTTTAAATTAGGGAAAGAGGAATACAAACTTCACAAATTCATAATGATATAATGCAGTAGCTAACTGAAGACATGATTAATTTATTAATTTAACAACTATTCCTAGGCACTGAGATATCCCTGAGCGATCTGTGTGCTGGAATACTACAATGCCATGGATGACTAATTTCACTTACAAACACTTGGATTATAATTGAAGTAGGTGGCTCGGAGCACAATCTTTTCTAACTCACCCAAAGAACTACTTTCTTTAATGCAAACTGAAAGAAACTCTTGACTGTGGATATTAAAGGAAAGTATCTCCATTGCTAAATTATGGTTTTCACTGAGTATGCTCTAAGGCTTGAGTAGTAAAAAAAAATAATTGACTTAAGTGGCTACCATGGGAAATCAGTATGTGAAAGAGCTCTGCACTTCTGGAGCTCCTATGCAGAGCAGCTGTGCTACGCTGCTTTCACTGTCCTTAAGAGGCTGGAAGAGCAGGCCCCTGACTGGCAAAAATTAGAATAGCCTGTAGAGCACACTGTATTATATCGGGTGCTAACAAGACAAAATTGTATTGGGAAGCAGCCTTATTCCCATGTTTATCATGTCCATAAGCATTACAACAGTTGTGAGCTGTGGAACAAGCATTTTGCCCCAAACAACCATGTACTAATCTAAAAATTTAACTGAAAATTCTGGATGAGAGGGCAGAAAATATGTTCAGAAAATTAGGTTCCATATATATGATAAATGTAGTTGCTGCAGTATGTGTAAATTTAACAGGAAGAAAATAATCCATATGTGTAAATTCTATGATTTTTATCTAACAGTTTTTGAGAGATAAATCTAATCTGAACTGCTCCTTAAACAGCACCAGAGACTACCAGCCTCAGCATGATGGGAAGTTAAGTATCAAGGAAACTCAGCTCTCTCAGGAGTGCTTTTACTACCTAATTGCTGATCTACAGCTACATTAATACCAGCATGGCAAGCTAATAACCATCATTATTTCAGCTGTCTTTGGGGTGACATGATTAAACTTAGGTTTTATTTTTCTCTGCTGCAAGTTGACCAAATCAGGTTAATTTTTCAGCTAGTGGTTAAAACCAGGACCAAGCAGTGCAGGCAATTTTACAGGTACTGCACACTGCAGATAGCCAGAGAGAAGAAATGTGAGAAATATTATTTTATAATTAAAAAATTGAGAAGGTGGCTGAGGTGTTTGATTTTTTTATTCACCGAACAAGAAGGCACTGAGCAGAGCTATAGCAGCATGAATAGAGAATATTGCCTTTTAAAAAGAATAAACTTTTAAACTTTTCCTTTCCTACTTGATTCCATGACCTTGGTCTGAGTGATCAATGTTCAAGTTAGCACATAAACAAATAATATAACAGACAAGGATTAGGTTTCAAGTCCTTGTAAATAAATCAGTTTCATTTGAAAGTGACCTGAAATTTCAGGTCTTACACTGAGAAAACATAGAAAATAACAACAGTGAATACACTTATTTCTCATTTTCTTTCTTGGACCACCATTCCTAGTTGCAGGGTACACATTGCAGTGAGATGCCCTTGTGAAGCCGTACTGTGCAGAGAGCTGTGCTGTCAACCCCAGCCTAACTTCTGTAAGAACTCTGAATTCCTGTGCCCCCCTGCTTTTCACTCGGTGGCTTCCTGTCTTCATACAAAATAAATTTCAATTGAAGATACTACTGGTCTCTGTTCTCATGTTTCAATCCATGTCTAGTTGGCTTTCTGTTCAAACTGTCCTGTTGTAGCACTGGAGTTTGTCTAAGAGGACAGTTTTTCAACTTTTTTGGTTGGACTAATCTGTCTTCTGTAAGTATAGAAAGAGATTTTTTTTCACCCAAATTATACCGGCAAAGACATCCTTTTTATGTGCTGCAGCATGGATATTTATACAGGACAGCAGTGTAACATTACTGCCCTGTAAAATACTGACATATCATTAGCTTTACTTTAAAATATTAAGATTTAATCAGAACATTATATTCTTACTACATAAAACACAGTAATAAATATTCAATTATCCTGTTTCTAAAAAAATTATACAAAATTTTTCCACACGGTATTCTTACTACCCAAAATGTCATTAAAATCAGTGTTGCAAGAATCCAATTGGTTCAATAGCACTTTGCTACTTAACAAAAACATGAAAAGTTAATACTTCACCTAATAATGTTTATTAAACAAGGGAAAGAAAATACTTTAACAAGGCCCAACAGGATGTTTCTATTGTCTTACCAGACAGTGGAGTTTGTTCTGTACTCTTAAACTGCTGGAAAGATCCTTGACACACTTTGACCCAACTTAATTGCCAATCTTGCAAAGATCTCAGGCAAGGTGTGGTAGTCAGCATGAACTAGGAAGAGTTCTCAGTGGGCACATTGAGGAAATTTGTATTAGAAAGTTAAATATCACATACGCAGCTGCTCCACTGCTTCAGTGCCAGAGAACAGTTCCAGATATCACAGAGGGTACAACTTCAGAATTAATTTAACATAGCTGGGGTTTTTCCTAACCACATTGGACAAAAAATTCAAATAATTTTCCCATTGAAATTCTATGTGGTTCTTCTGTCGGGACCTCACTGGCCAAGTCTCACCTTTTACTTGCTCTGTCTGCTGTATCCTTCCTTCCTCAGACTCTGAATGAACAGTGGGAAGCCAGTGGGCAAGGTGCAGGCCACCTTTTTGGTAGCTTGCAGGAGAGCCAGCAGAATGGTTCTCCCTGAGCTCAGGGGAAAACACTTCAAGGCATTAAGAGGGAAGGAAGAGGAATCAGGTTATAATTTCCCTCTCCTGAAGACACGTAAGTAAAAGGCTCTGCAAAATCCCATCCTCCCCTTTCTTTATTGGATATAATATGGAACACTGAGGAAGTAAGCCAAGAAGAGTTAACTGAAAAGCTTCTTACTTATGTATTTTAAATTAAAATGGCTGATAATGAATATCTATGTCTATATCTATATTTATCTTTTAAGCACAATATAATTTTTTGAAAGTGTGTGTTGGTTTTTTTTTCTTTTATTAGAAGTTTTCAGCTTTTTTATTTAGCTGTTTTAAGGGTGAGAAAAAATAACCCCCAAATTAAATAGTTTTAATCCCCTTAGATAATAGATGGNTTTAAATTAAAATGGCTGATAATGCATATCTGTGTCTATATCTACATTTATCTTTTAAGCACAAGATAATTTTTTGAAAGTGTGGGTTGTTTTTTTGGGTTTTTTTCCTTTTATCAGAAGTTTTCAGCTTTTTTTTTTAGCTGTTTTAGGGTGAGAAAAAATAATCCCCAAATTAAATTGTTTTAATCCCCGTAGATAATAGATGACACTTTTCTACCAACACAGGATTCCAACCCTATTACTAAAGCAGCATTAATACAATTAGAAAGCTAGTATCCATGTCAATAAAGACACTATTGAGTTCATAATTTTCCCATATCACAAACAGAAGTGTCCTACTTAAAAGACACTAGGATTCAGTTTTTTTCCTTTTGCCAGTTCTAGGGGACAATCAGAGCCTTTCGTTGCCTATATCATTTTGTTTCCATTTCAATTTTAAATGGTTAAGCTATTTTGTTTTCAAGCATTTGCTTGTACAGATAAGAATTGTACCCAGATCTCTATGAAGCCCTCTGTAGAGAACATATCTGAAGCTGATTTTTGAAATGTGGCAAAGAGCCTAAAATCACCCTCAGCAGACTCTATATTCGACATGGTTGAGAGCTGTGGAAGGAAAGATCTAAGAGAAAGAGCCTTGAGGACAATGAAACATTTTTACCTGAATGAGCTTTCATAGCTGGTTTCATTGCCTGTTATATTTTCTGGTTTTACAGTTTAGTCTTTATATGTTATTTACTGAAATGTTCTGTGTGGTACGTACATAATATCTTGCTGTAATTACTTACACCTCACCATAAAGAACCCAGATTTAAATCTGCTGGCATTTCAGGGTGGAATGTCTCTTAAAGATTAGCTTAATTTCCTTACAACTTGATGTCACAGGGAAGATGAATTTTTCCTGAAACATTTATTGGAATTAAATTCTTATAGTTCTGTTTTCTGCTTTCAATGAGATATAAAATGCTTATTCCAGTTCAAGGCTTGATCAACAAAAATGCATTAGTGCTTAAATTCTTCCAACACCAATGTGGTTGGGACATCTACATGGTTTTGTGGGGATGGGTTTCAGTTTTCTGAGTAGGACACAAAGATTTACTATTCCATGCAGAATCTTAAGACACAAGTAATTAGATTCCCCAGGAGCCCAGACTGATGCACTATCTTGTCTTGAACATTAGCTAGGACAAGGCAGTTCAGAAGGATAAAGAGATAAAGACAAGTAAAGTCCTTGGGTGCTCAAACTACACAGTATTCAGCATGGCATACAGAAATTATGGAGTCTGTGTGGTACCCCAAATAAAATGTGGCAAGCTTCAGGAATTTGAGCAGAAGCATTGTTCCAAGGCCCAAAAAAAAGGTGTGGAAGGGACAAAATACATTTGTATTTGGACTGAAATCTGTCACCAGGGGTGTTTTACCACTACTCATCCTGGCTGGTGCAAGGGAATAGGCAGGTAACGTGTCAGGGGCAGAGACATTTTTTGCCTTAGATGTTCCAGCTAGATCACAGCATTTCGCTGGCCTGATCACACACTTCAATCCAGGGCACTGGAGCGTGACCTCCTCTTTGGATGTGCAGGAATCTACCCTAACTAGTGGGCTGCCATCAGCACCAGAAAGCTTTCCTGCTTGGAATGCAGCAGTCAGCAGCTCAGGAGCTGACCAAGTGTCCCTTGAAGTAAGTGTAACTCCACTGATGTCATTGAGTTTGGGATCAATAGCTGTAACAGAAGTGTTGAGTGAGTAAAATCTGTGTACTGCTTGTGTGCCTGAATTGCATGTTAACATTTACACTGCAGTGAACAGAAATGATGTTTGGAAGGGAGGCCATGGTGTGACTCAGATTATGGGTTTTTGAGGGTTTCCTTGTAATTCTACACATTGAATCCTATAAAACTATGCTCCTGGCTCCATAATTTGGCACTCAGTATACTCTCATACAAAAAAAGAGAATTAAATAAAGAATAAGTGTTATGAAAATTTAAAAATTATTTTGCTCTTACAATTTTGTTTTTATTATTGAGGAGCAAGATGGCTTTGTAATGAATACTTAGAAATTGAGAAATCTTTCAGCTTTCTTGTACCCCATTTATCTACAGGTTACTGCTGCACTAATCAAATTATTTCATTTAAAAATATCCATTTTCTCCATGACTCACTGTCTGTGAAGGTAGGTCAGTGACTTACCTCTGTACTATTGAATTTCAGCATAATGCTTCATTTACCTTCAACAACCCACGCAAATACACAGAATACCAGCTGTGTGTTATAGCACCACTCTTTGTTCACCAAGCTTTTATCCAGGAAGCAAATTTACCCTACGAACTTTTATTTATCCTTTTCTTATGGCACCTAGAGAGATAGAGTCCTTTGAGCAGGTAACAATAGATGAGGGTAGTGATCTGGTGAGATAGATATTGTAAGGAAGAATCAAAACTCATGAGTGGGAAATGAAGATGTGCCAATACATTATTATTTAGAAGCATTCTTTCCCACATATTTCACACAATTCCCTCAAACTCAGAGTTAAAGTTTTGGTAAACTTAAGACCTTCATATATTCACTTTAATTGGAATTTTTCTAGAGGTAGCATTTCAGCTCATTTTTTTAAGGCGTAAACTTTCTGTCCTTATTAATTCTCTCTGAAATAGAAGTGAGGGCTTGAATTCTGACCCTGGTTGAGTGATTGGAAGTCAGAAGGGCCAAATTTCATCTTCCCAGATTTGCGCTGATAATGATGCCACAATAAAAGGGACTTGAGAGATGAAATTTAATATAGAATAGGCATGACTAACCATGAAAAAAATATAATGCACTATAAAGTTTTCATAAATACCAATTTGTGAATTTCCTGTAATTATGTTGGTATACTATATGTAAACAATGCTCAAATTTTGCTTAAAAATTGCAAAAAAGCCACAGATGTATGAAGTGATAAAACAACTTAACACTGCAGTATTCTCTACAAAATCAAATAAATTTTATTTCTCCATATGATTTATGTGAATCATCTGCCTTCCATTTAGAAATATTTGTTGATGATATAGCAGTCCTCATAAAACTTTATTTCCTTACTTTACTCATGGCACGTTTGTTGCCAGATTAGGCACCATTACTTCAATTTACAGAGCATCTTTTTGCATAAAGGTCAAATCACTTGATTGGCAAATCATAAGACCACGTCCTTTTAACCCGCACATTGTTTTTGGTAACAGGGGACTGCAGGAGTTGCCTCTCTAAGAGGAAGCCAGGAACTGCCCCATGCCAAACACATCAAGTTCCAGCTGGCTCTGCAAAGGACCCATTGCACACAGCTGTGCCTTTCAGCAAAGCCATGGTGCATCTGGGAAAACATATTTAAGAAATGGTGGAAAACCCCATAGTGGGAGGAGGAAAGAGCAATAGGAATAAGAAGCAATAGAGGGAACACCAATGTCAGGGGAAAAAGGTGCACCATGGTAGAGCAGGCATACCCTGAAATACAAGCACCCCTTGCAGCTTGGGTATAAACTGATGATGCCTAAAGATTTTTTCACTTTTTATATATTTTCCATATATTTGTAGCCTTGTAGATTTTTAATATATAGTTGTATGATTTCTAGTACTTTTCCTGCCCTTTCTCACAATAAGCTAACCTTTACTAGCATATTCTTAAAATTCTGTTTGGTCTTATTCTTAAGAAGAAAATTTCTGACAAGAAATCTTGTTTTCACTAGAACTTAAGAGATATAACAAGAAATGGGGCAAAGAAGCCCCTGGACCAACTCCAAAGGGATGACCCAAGGATGGGTTACTGGGACAACTGATCTCCTATTGGCTTTACCTGCTAGATATACTAATTAATTAACCTGATAAAAATTGTAGAAATCCTTTAGCATGCATGCACAGAGCCATATTTGTGCACCTGAAAGCTTTCATTAAAGAGTTGCTTTTTATATTATCATTTTTAATACCACTTGGAAAGTTTTGTGGTTTTATTCCAGGAAATACTGACACTGTAGCAAGTATTTCCCAACAGGGACTGTGGCCCATGGAGGGCCCATGCCAGACCATAGGTAAAGAGTGAGAAGGAATGAGCAGCAGAGAGAAACTGCTGATCCTGACCTTCTGCACCACTCTTGCCCTTCTGAAAGGGTAGGAGAGGTGTCCAGAGTGATGTAGTGAACTGAATAGCTATTGGGAAGGGGAGAAGAGACAAGTCTGGAGTGAAGTTGAGGTCAGGAAAGGGGAAGGAAAGGTGTTTTTCCTTAAGAGTTTTAAAAGTTTGTCTCTTTATTTAGTCTGTTTATTTCCGAATAACCAAACTAGTAAGTAAATATTTCTGCTAACCAGATGAATCAAGCCAAATTTCTCAAGTCAAATCTGGTTTACCCATGACAATATAGAATCATGGAATGTTAAGCGGTTGCAATGGACCTTAAAGATATCCACTCCCAACACTCCCTGCCATCAACAGGGACACAACCCACTAGAGCAGGTTGCTCAAGGCCTTATCCAACCTGGCTTTTTACTGTGACAGGATTGGGGCATTCACAGCCTCCCTGAGCAACCTTTTTCCAGTGTCTAACCACCCTCAAAGTGAAAATTTTCTTCCTAATATCTAACCTAAGAGACCCCTCTTTCAATCAGCAGCCATTACTCCTTGTCCTGTCACTACAGTTCCTAACAAAGAGTCCCTGTCCAGCTCCCCTGTAGGTCCCTTCAGATACTGGAAGGTGCTGTGAGGTCCCCACACAACCTTTTCTTCCCCAGGCTGAACAGACCCAACTTTCTCAGCCTGTCTTCATAGGGGAGNTCAGTCTGTCTTCATAGGGGAGGTGCTCCAGTGCTCTAATCAGCTTCGTGGCCGTCCCCTGGACTTGCTCCAAGAATTCCATGTTCTTTTTATGTTGTGAACACCAGAACTGTACACAGTACTCCAGGTGCAGTCTCACAACAGAGTCTTTAACTCTGTAAGATATTTCCTGTCTTTTATCTTGGCCCATGAATTGTAAGGAAAAAAGTGAGGGAACTCATAGGTTGAGATAAAGACAGTTTAATAAGTATAGCAAAAGACACAGAAGCAAAAAAAACCAAGGAATTCATTCCCTTGAACAGGCAGGTGTTCAGCCATCTCAAAAAATCAGGGCTCCATCACACGTGACACTTACTTTGGAAGATAAACACCATCAGTTCAAATATTAGCCCCTTCTTCCCCCGGTTTTATGTACTGACCATAACTTCATATGATATGAAATATCCCTTGGGTCATTTAGGATCAGCTGTCCCAGTTGTGTTTCCCCCCAGTTTCCCATGCACCCCAAGCCTCCTTGCCAGCATATCAGGATGGGAAGCAGAAAAGGCCTTAGCACTGTGCAGGAGCTGCTCAGCAATAACAATAGTACACCTATAGTTCAGTTATGTTCTTTTGAGCACAAATCCAAAACAGAGCTCACTGCCATGTCATAAGTGGCATTTGGTTGATAAACTGACTTTTAAATGTAGCCTATTTACTAACAGCCTGTAGAGTCTGAGACTGTGCTCTAAGAGAAATGAAAAAATACATGCACCTGAGGTATATTTCTAATTATATGAACCTCTCCATCAGTCTAAATAGAAACCCTTGATGCAAGAATCCACTGAAAAAATAGCAGTGGTGGTTTTCAGTTATTCTGAAAGGTAATACCTGAACCATCTTGCTCTGAAACCATATAAAATCATCAGAAATACTAGGCTCATATCCTGCCTTTAGAAAGGAGTTAACTTCGCATAGCACAGATTGAACAGGTGCATATTTCTTAGAACATGCTGCATCATTCAGCTGTTATTTGTCCCTCTGTTACAGAAATCACTCCCTGGTCACTTTGCAAGTAGATTTTCTAGACACCATTCTGGAAAAAAATGGTCATACACCTACTCATTATGTGCACTCAAGTCGAGTGTACTAGTACTTAGCAGCATGTAGTAAAGCGTAATGGGTTTAGCCTTTAGGCTTGTTAATTTAATTTCACTTAATAGCATATGCACTTCTATAAAATTCTTTAAGTCAATCAAAAGATATTCATTTATAATACCCATCTCCTGGCCAGAGGAGAATATTGCAACATGGCATCCGTTGCATGCCTATTTAGGGTATTCCTCCCTCCAGGCACAGTAAAGACCCACAGACATGAATCAGGACAGCTTTAAATTAGACAGCAGGAGACTACTGATAACACAAGGCCCTAAGGTTACTTTACCTGTTTCTGCCTTAATCTTTGAAAGTACTTGTTAAGTGGGGAACCAGTAGAATGTAACCCGTAAAGATCTCCCACCCAATCTTCATTATACAAATCTTAGCAATGTCCTTTCCTCTCTGAAGTGCTATTATTAGCGCATTCTTGCATGTAGATAATGTCATTGACTATAGCCACCTACTTCACTAACTCCCTTCTTAGAGATTATTAAAATTCTGCGTATTTTTACCCCTCAGAAAAACACTTCTGAATATTATGGACATGAAATGGCAAAACAATTCTTCCAAACACATCCACTTAGCCACTTTGTTTAGCTCACGGTATTGTCTTTCATATATGGTAGATTCATACTTTTTAAAATAATGCTAATACAGGAATAAAATGTTTTTCATATATATGCCTGGCTGTGTTTTGAGGCAGATTAGATGTAAATATCTCACAACACAGATTTCAGTGGGTCTACTGAGTGGTTACACGAGACTCATAACACCCACCACAGCAGGACAGAACTCTTGTTATCAATCAGTTGCTAATGTGTGTGCAGGGAGGACAACATTCCATTCTGCATTCATTTGTTATTTATCTTGTTCATTTAGATTGCAAGCCCGTAAGGGTAAGACTGTCTCTTTATATATTACGGTGGAGCAGGATTCTTCTTGGGACGAGATGACTTGCAGAGATATCTGGATAGATAGGAGCATTTGGCAATCATCAGTGGCAAGGACAAATGGTGGATTCTGCACCTGGAATGGAATGGCATCAAAGACGAGTATAAAGTCAGAGACAAGTAGCTGGAGAGCAGCTCTGCAGAAAGGAATCTGGGGGTGCTGGATCTGGGGCAGCAGATCGGTGGCAGTCAGCAGTGTGCCCTGGCAGCCCAGAGGGCAAATTTCATCCTGAGGTGCATCAAAGACAGCAGGACCAGCTGGGCTAAAGCGGGGATTATCCCGCTGTATTCAGAGTTGGTGCAGACTCACCCTGATCAGTGTGCACTGTTCTGGGCCTCACACTCTAAGACAGGTGGGAAGGTCCTTCGTTGCATCCAGAGGAGGACAACAAACCCGGTGAGTGGTCTGGAAGAAATGTCTTGTGAGGAGCAGCTGAGGGCTTTGAGCTCCTCTACTCTGTAGCAAAGGAGACTGAGGAAGGGTCATGAAAAGGGAAGTGCTAAGCAATTCTCTCTGGTATCCAGTGCAGTGGATGTATGCTCCAGGATGTATGGGAATGGCTCAAAGATTAACCATTCTGAACCTCAGGGGAGGTTCAGACTGGACATTAGAAAACATTTCTTTACCGAGAGGGTGGTGTGTCACTGTTGTCCCGGGGACAATAGACAAACGACATAGACTTTGTTCAGGAAATAATGGAATTATTTGATTATTTTACAGACTGGTTTATATCTCTTAGTTCGCTTGAGTGGCGTAGGGCCATTGGTCCCTGACCATCCACCTCTCAGACATGATTGGTGAAACCTGACAACACCCATTTGAAAACATTCTTCATCAGTATCATAACAGTGCTGCATAACAATCTTTCACCTGCAGATAGTTTACAAAAACTCTCTAACTGTTTACAAACATCATCTGTGTGAAAGCAAGGACTTTCACACAGACACCAGCAGAATGCTGGAAAATATCCCTGCAAGCAGCTATCAGCATCCACAGTGGTGAAACACTCGAAAGGATTTCCTATAGAGGTGGTTAAATCCCCAAACTTGTCAGTGTTTAAGAGGAATTTGGATGATGCCCTTAATAACATTCTTTTCTTATAGATTTTGGTCAGCCATGAAGTGGTCAGAGAGCTGATGATCACTACAGGTCCCTGCCAACTGAACTATTCTATTCTATGCTATTCTATTCTATTCTATTCTGAATTTTTTCTGCCTAAAATATAAGCAGCTATTCTAAGCTCATCACCTTCAGCTAATGCTAAGGTTCAGTTTGAAGACAGGTAGAGGGAATCAACCTCTGGATATTGTTGTCTCTTCATTGGCTTATAGGGTTGGGGAACATCTATACCTAGCCTTAGACTAGACAGCAAACATTAGGGGAGGACAATGTCATCATCAGTAAGCAGGTTGTCTAAAGATTCTGAATTCCTATGTAATAATAATGGCTATTATAATTCCTAGTTTAGGATCATGCTATCATACATGACAATTCAGCTTCCATAAGGGTGCTTCTTTTAAAATCTCTTATTATTATCTTGAGCCTTTCTTCAGTTTTTGTCTATGTTTCTATTTCTCTAATCTATCCAAATCTTTCTGCTTTGTCTCTCTTGGCTCTTTTTCCTCTGTCTCTCTTACGATCTTAAGTAAGCTGAATGATTCCTCATAAAAAGAACTGCCTTGCACAGTAATTACCATTGCTTTATAACCTTTGCCAGCTTCACATCTCAGTCTCAACAGGTAATTAGATCCAAGTACCTCAGCAAACGTTGACATTTATATATGAGTTACTTTTTCTGACAGGAGAAACTCAGCAACTATTACTTGTAGTTTCCCTTCTCTGTTATAACATGAAAATACAGAAAATGTTACAGAACTTTGAAAGAGAAAATTCAACTGTGCCTGTGTTCAGCTGCTCCACAGAAATCAAACCTGTGGAGTTAAGCCAGCTCAGACATCTGTCTCTGATTACAGTTTAAAAAAAAAGGTTTTGGATATAATTTTAAATGTAAGCCATTTGTAGTTTCTTCATGTTGCGTTCTTGTGTTTATGCAATATGCTACTTCGAATCATAGTGGAGGTTCTTGTTATTGATCTGTAAATAATGTATAATAATATGAATTATCTATGTGTCTGCAGTGAACTTGTAATTTCATAGAAAATTGTGAAAAAAAAAATGAAGGGGGTTGGAAGGGTTAGCTTTTGGAATGGGTATGTGTGCTGTTTAGGGGGATTGTTATTGTTTGGGTTTTTTGCCTGGGATTTTCTTGCCTGGAGTTTTCTTTTTATTTCATAACCATTTGTGATTTGAATGTGTGCTCTCAGACACCAACAGAGTGGCTTTGACAGTGTCATATTATCTGTTCTGATCTTTCTGATCTTTCTCTGCTTTGTATTCCTCCCTAACAATTTCAGATGATCTACCCAGAAAGGTATGTGAGAAACATGAGAAATACTGGCAATTTATGTTAGACGAAAGAATCATTCCCACTTATCTTTCATTAAACTTTGATCCTGCAAATCAAATGCATGGGCTGCACATGACATCTGCCCCGTCATAACTCATTACAGGATCAGAATGAAAATATAGACAGAAAAAGACTAACTGAAACCTGTCAGTAGAAGAACTCAAGCACTTTTCACAGAAGGCAGATGAAATACATTCTGCTTGATAAAATCAGAGAGCTGTCCACTCATTTAGGCATTTAATAGGATGGAAAATGAGGCCCATGTAATTTTTTATTACAGGCCTAGAAGAAAACCACTATAATTACCTACTCTGGAAAATGAATTGCATTGTAAGGAGAAATAATTTCATTATTTTGAGACTTTCAGTGACTATCTCTATATTAAAATATAAACCATTATGTATTATAAATGTAAAATTTCACAAGACACCAGTTTACTCAATGGAGAACTTAGAGCTGTTGAAGTTAATTAAATCTACAAAATCTCAAAATGTCCATGGAAGAGAGCCTGAGGTCTGACATCTTTCTCTGAAAATACACAAAAATGTTTTTTATTGGCCTATTGGATGCATTTTCAACTTATAATTATTTGTTATAGCATATGATGAAGAATGCACATCTTTCAAACACCATTACAGAAAGGAGAAAGCCAGTCATTTTTACTTATGTCTTGCATTGCACAATGCCTACAAATTAAGTCACATTCCAAAATTTCTTGGTGTTAGTGGTACATGAAACAAAAGAATGTAGATTGGAAGCTTCTAGATAGCTGAAAGCAAGTAAATTAGTAAGAGATTATAACAGAGATTTCAACATATCAGGAATAACCTGTCACATCAGAAAATGAATATCCAAAGTCTTAGGCTTTCCCCCCTAATATCTGTCTTCAAATCAGATGTCAAAGTGTTTTTATGGTGCTAGTCTGCCTGTTAAAGGGATTATTGCCATTAACAGGTCAATATTCTGTCATTCTTATTTATAGTGACCACACTTACAGACCAGTCCCATTGAGTTTATTTTCATGTCTAACAAAAGCAAGATGGAAAAGTCCCCAAGAAATTATTAGCTTGTTTTTAGTGACCGTGCCTGAGCAATAAAATCTGGTTCAGTGTTAACAGGCCTAGAAATTTACAGAATGAGGAGGAAGCTTGAAAGATCCTTAAGGAGCACAGGATGCTAAGAAAGGACCCACTTGTTTGGTGAGAGTCAGACCCATACCCAGGACTCTTGTTCAACACAGTAGTGTGGAATATAGGACTGCTGATCAGGGCATGATGATACTGAAAAACGGTGCATGAGAAGAAAACAATAATGGGCTGTATTTTACCAAATCTTGGGAGAAGAGTAAAGAGGTGGAAGTTACATTTGCAAGGAAAAAAAGTGAAAGAAAAAGTAAAAAATAAAACACATCTGCTGAAAATAGGAGATACACAGGGGAAGAAATGCATAGTAGCTCCTTATTAGATGAAAATGAGAAATAAAGATTTGTATAAGCTACACACTACAGATGACACTTTAGAGAGTGTCAATATCAATTGGAATGTTAATTACAAAGTGAATTAATAAAATATTTAATTATGTGCTTATTAAATTAGAAGTCAGCAAATAATACAATCACTTTTAGGACACAAACAAATTAATTAAGCAAGAAGATATATAAAGAGTTTGGAGCTCAGCAAACCCTTCTCAGGGTTCCCCATGCCATAGTACTTAGGACTGAAGCATGAAGAACACTTGAACTTAACCTTCACAACCAAGTGACTTTCTTTCCCTGAAGTTTGCCTCTTCTGGCTTTAGGTATTGAAGGCCTTCAGGGCACCAAAGTCAATTATTTATGGAGTTTTGAACCAGAAGAAGATTTTGAGTGTGAGCCTCTAATGGTCCATGGTAAATAGAGTGGTTGATTATGTCTCCTTTTTAAATACTATAATGAAACATAATCAGCCACTCATTGCAGCATAATATTATTGAATGACTGTGAGGTAAAAAAATTACTGAAACATCCTCTTTATCCAAATAGCTAAACATTAATAGTGTGGAAAAAAATCAAAGTAGAAATGGAGCAGTGTGCCCTTCATCTAAAACACATCTAACTGTGTCCTGGTTTGAATTAGCAGGATGACAACCAGCTGTTCAAGGCAAGTGATTATTCTCCTTCTCTCAGCTCTGTGGCACCACATCTGGAGGGCTCTGCCAATCTTGGGGCACCCCACTGCAACAAAGACCTTGACATTGCAGGAGAGTTCAGTGAGGAAGATTAGGTGACAGAAGCATGTGGCATACAGTGAGAGGCTGAAAGATTTCAACCTGCTTAGCCTAGACAAGAGGAGAGGCAGAAGAGACCATGCCTGCAGCTACCTCATGAGAGAGTGAAGTAAAGATGGAGCAGACTCTTTAAGGTGAGAGGCAACAGATTCATCCTTCAGTGTGGGAAACTCCACAGAAAACAATTCTCACTATCAGGGTAGTCCAAACTAATAATAGGCAAACCTTATGTGTAAACAGAACTGAACTGAACAGAACTGAACTGAACTGAACAGACACAAACTGTTTGGAACAAGATACAAAGAAATTGGAACTGCCCTGAGTGGGGATTTGGACAGGAAGGTTTCCGAAAGCCACTTCCAATCTGAATTATGTCAATGAGCTGTTTCTGTGCAAGTGAAATCTTCACCTGCACCTTCCAGCCTAAAGCATTAATGAAACTAGATAGCATATTTTAAATACTAATGCCAATCTTCTGCAAACACTAGGAATTTAGAATTGAGAGAATAAAAATTGCAGCAACTTTTGTTTAAGAATCATGTAATGGGATGAGAACCTGAGCAGTTCAAGAAAATATGTGGGAAGATATTGAAAAACATGTAAATGCCATGAATCTGAAAATAGGTTGAAGAAAAATTAGTCATATAAAACAGACAACCTGGAGTTGTCAAAAATTTATCCTGTGAATAAGTCTGGGTTTTTTTCCTTGCACCAAAATAACTGCACAGTAGATAAAGGAAAAAGATGTAGATTTAATAAATTTAGAATTTTGATGACTGCTGTGCAATAATCTCATCAGAAAACTAAGAAATTTGAATTAGATATAGTAGGTGTATATCTGAAAACTACATCCAAAGAATGCTTTTTAATTATTTGTCATCAAACTTTGAATTAACTGAACATGGCATCCCATAGAGGTCTGCCTTTGTCCCATTAGTATTTCCATTAATGATTGCATCATGAAAGAGCAAGAGGGCTGTTAAATCTGCAGGGGCAGAGTGCAAGGAATCCAGAGAATATGATCAAAATTATCTTAATAAACTGAAGAGCTGGATTGAACTCAGACAAATTCAGTAAAGGCAAATTTAAGTCCAGCTACACTGATACGTCAGTCACAGATAAAGGGTGCACAAAAAAAGGACAAAAAAAAAGTGAAATAAATGGTTAGGGAGCAGTATAGGATATTCAGGGATTCTATTGGATCACAAACTAAACATAGAATTATGAGGCATTTTCTTTCTAAAAGGATAGCTTTCACTCTGGAAAGGCTTTTTCTAGTTTATTTAGCATTGTTGAGGCCTTGGCTGAAGTAACAAAGTTCACAGAACAAGTGTTACAAATGATAGTAGCAAGCTGGAAGGAATCCACAGGAAATAAGAAAGTGCTAAAATATTAGAAAATATGACCTGCCTGCCTGCAAAGAAAGATTAAAGCTGCTGGTTTCCTTTAGTCTTAGAAAAGAGACAGTTGAGTGTAGATATGAGAAGCAGTAGACCATGTAAAATGCCAGTGGAAAGAGGATGATAATAAGTTTTTGTCTACTGAAAAAGCTGAAAAAACAATGAGTTGTTAATCTAATCTGCAGAAAATGTAGGTTGGGTATTAAGCAAAAATGTCAAAATGATGCCCTGCTGATGTTCAGAGACGCACTTTGTAGGAATTGTATTAATTTTATTTCCTTTCTGGATTTAAAAATGCACTAGATCTCTCAGAATTTTACTATGAAAACTTGGTCCTGAGCCTCCATATGGAGGGTAAAGTAGACTGGCAGTGGTGCCCCTAAAGCCTCAGAGCTGGATAGGGCTTGTGACTGCAGTGCACACAGCCCACACCTGCAGGGCAGCACACACAGAACAGGGGTGGATGTGCTTGTACAGAGCCCACCAAGTCAGCACAGGAGATTAATTTGGTTGTTGGCACAGAAAAACATTCTTCACCCCACCAAGGTTTCTTCATTGTCCTGCTTGTCTCAGTTTCTAAATTCTGTGTGTGACTAGAGGTATAAAAACATGGCCTTTCTCTTTTTTTTTTTTTTTTTTTTTAATATTCCAATGAATTTATATGTCTGTTTGGTGGGGTAAAACTCGAGGAAGCATGGAAATCATTTAGGAATGAATTACAAAGATTACATGGTTAGAAAATGAATCAAGAATATTTTTAATAGGAAGAAATTAGACGAGTAGGCAAACTGACTCAAAATTAGCCCAGCAATTACTCTGATCAGTAGACAAGCCATTGAAGAATGGATTAATTACCCTAGCAGAAAATTAATTAAGTTATGCTATGAGTCAGATAGGAATAATTTCTGAATTAATTAAGTATTTAGTCCTGTGACTTGTGTAACAGAGAAGAATGGTAGGCTGAGAACACGATATATAGTTACCAATACAGAAAGTTAAAATGTCAAGTTATGAAAGGAAAAGAGGTCAATTTCTAGCAACACTAGCCGTTGAAGCCATAGAGATGAAAATCTAGGAAGAGCAGATTTTTTATCATATTGTCAAATTTTAAAAAACAATGAAACACAAATCCTCCAATATTTGGGGAAGCTGAAATACTTTGCCATTATTAAAGCTACTGTTATTAGGACACATAAAAATACTTTGTCAGACTTTTAAAAGCTAAGACATTTTGAGCTTAAAACATGTTGTTTTCTTGACTAAAAAAGATAGTTACAAAAAGAAAGCCAAGAGGAACTAATGACTGTGCAGTGCTTAGAGCACTCTCTTGTGGTATCAAATCTTCTCTATTGTTCAGGATTTGCTGGGTTTTTTGTTGTGAGCAGCAGAGAGGCAGATTTGTTTGATTTGTTTTGTTTTGCTTTGTTGGCGTCTTGTTTTGTTTGTTTGCTTTTTCCCCAAAGACAAGATTTAGGAAATAAAGACTCCAAATCCCCAAATAACACTCTACCTTCAGAATCCAGAATATTTATGCAGGATCTCTGTCAGTCAGACCTTCTGAAGCTATTCTAGTTTCTGTAAATTATACAAATGTTTCTCGTGGTCAGAGGAATAATGGAAAAACACTTCTACAGCCTGATGCTTAGAGTACTCCCTATTAATGTAGAATGCCTGGTCCTAATTCATCATTGAAAATATTCTGCTTTGTGAGTGTTCAGGAGGTATTTCACCAATTTTTAAGTTCTTCCTCTTTTGGGGTATCATTTACAAAGGATAACCACCCAGATTGTGGAAATCTTCAGAGAACAATCCAGATGCAGAGCAGGTACGTAGGTCTGCCTGCAGCTTCTAGTTACTTCTCTTGCAGGCATAGCCTTGTGTTCTCTGAACTAAGTCTAAAGAAATCACACACAGCTGAGGTACCTTGACTTGCCTGGACCCCTGTCCCTGCTGGAGCCCAGTCACCTGGCACAGGCTGCAGAGCAAACTGGGAAAATGGTGGAGCCTCCAGGGTCAGGAGTCAGGGAAGCTGACTAACAGCAAGGAAAGGAAGGCAGCCTAGAAACAACACAATTATTGGAGTGCCACAAAAGTCCACATCCAGCCTGGGACTAGGTGATGAAATCAGACAGCTGTGTTCAGATCGTGATGGAATTGGAAAACTGTGTTCAGTTCAGACAGCTGGTTTTCAACTTTTACAAACACTCTCATTCAGTGGACAGGGACTTAAATAACAAGGAGACCAAGCATGTTGCAGTGTCTACTGTGGCAATTTGGAAGTCCTCCAGGACGTATTGCAGTCTTAGCATTAGAAGTATTTTGTTTATTTTACTTTTACACAGTATTGTGCTATCTATTTAAATTTAAAGTTGATAAGAAGCACCCAGAACTAATAGGAGAACATCACTGGTTTAAGACAGGACCATTTAAAATGTTTGCATTAGACAGGAAAATTTCTTTAAATAATTCTTTTTTCATTATATATATATATATATCTATCTTTTCCAATAAGCATCTGCCAATCACTTGTTACTTGGATTGGAACAAGTCTGGGACTTGACTCAAATTTCACTCCAAACTTAGCAACTCCTCTGGGACTGAGAGGATGCTTCTCCACCAGTTAGACTGGTTTTCTGGAGTTCATGCTGAAAGTTCCCAAGGCACTCTGTAGTAACTTTGCTTGTGGATTGAATTTTACCAACTTAAAATTAATTTGAGCTTCTAAAATTGAAAAGAATTTTTATTGCATGGGATAAATAATATTCTTACGGTGTTTAAGGCTTTTGAGTATGCACTTTAAAGATGTAACTTAAAGATTTTGCAAATCTGAAGTTTCAAATTTAGTATTTTAATACAGCTGACATAAAAAGAATTCATTCAAAGATTAAGTTTTGGTTCTCAATTTTCATCAGTTCAACTGTTATATCATCTATAAGAACTCCTGGCATATGCAAGGAGCCTAACTGATTCAATATGATATGGAAAACGTTCTACTCTACTGCAGGGGTACTTCTTCAGATGTATGATAAAGGCACCAGTGGTAGATTTTTGCTTTCCCCATAATAGAAAAGTATGAAGAAAAGGCACTCAGTTATCACCCTGGTGGCTACAGAGTATGATCTGTTTAGAACCAGGCTGCTTCAGTCCTTCTTTTCTGTTCAGTTATGAATTTGAACTGTTCCAAAACTTCAAGAGACCAGTCAGCATGGAACTGACATTTCTCATGAAAGGAAGAATCAACAAGACGTTTTCTGCTAGCTGTTGGCAGCGATATACTAAGCCCTAGTTAGCAAACACATTCTATGCTAATCTGAATTGCTGCCTCTGGCCTAAAAATTGAAATTTTTTGCTTTTACAGTTCTAGAGAGAAACACTTGCTGTGTTTCAGTGTTGCCTGAGAGTTGACAAAACATTTCCAATATTCTACAATAGTACCCTGTGAGTGATTTGACAGCTACATTCCTATTCCTACTTCAGAGGCCCTGTTGCTATTGTGACTTTTTTTAATTTCTACCCTCATTTTTTTTCAGCATGTTTTACATAATTGTTTCAATTTTTCTCTGATTATGGAATTTTATTATACAGACACAACACAGAGATAACAGCTGTAGATGTTCATTCATATTTTTGTGTGATTACTTGCTATACAATTACATTGGTAGCCAGGTCATCTTGCATGAATTATTCATGTCAGCCTCCGATGTGCTTTATTTACAAACACATATGTAAACAAAAGCAGAGGAAAACAGTAGAAGTAGATAAAAAGATACTCCTCTATTTCTTTCAACTTCTGATTTTTTTTCCCAGGTGTTTTTCAATGGCTGCTTGCCAATTCCAAACTGCTGCACCTCAGTTTTTGTCCCTTGACGCATGAACCACACAATAGTCCATGCAGGGATCACAAAAAGCCTTGGTGTCTCAGACCTCCTTAGACTCAAAATTGTCTTATATTTGGTGTAAGAACTTGTTTTAATTTCAGGATTGTTTTCCTCTCTTGCTAGATCACCATAATTAAACTGGGAACATTTACTTGATAATACATGTATATATATATATTTATTTATTTATTTATATATATATGTTTTGGTTTGGGTTGTTTTTTTTTTTTTTAATTACTGTCACCTACCCAGTCAGGATTACAAGGAACAGATCTTTTAAAACATATATAACAAAACAGCATGCTATTGACAAAATTTTGTAACTCAAATGTGATTCATATTAATACTCTTGAAATTTTAAACTCAGTTTAAACACAAATCTTGCGGTTTTTTGGTTTATTAGGTCAACACTATTAATTTTATTTCAGAAATAAAGTCTGCCACATGGTTTTAAAAGATCATAGAATTATGAAAAACTTTACACATTTAGATCTCCAATAGTATACATGAGTTGTCCATTGCTTTGTTTTTCTTCACGTAGAATTACACAACAAGCAAAATTATGTATTTTAGAGACTTGTAAATTTCAGTGTTATTACCTTTTTATCTGTATTCAATTACTACAGTTTTTCAAGTGTGTACAATATTGAACAAAAACACTTGAATCTTTTAGGTGTCTGAAAACTTTGGAAACCATTCCAGCAGTAAAAATTGCTCTTCAATCTTCTCTGTGTGTGTCCATGCATTTAAAATCCACTAGTTTAAATATTTGCACAGGTGTGTAGTGCCATCAAACACAGCACAGGCATATTTAGTTTCAAAATTCCTACAGGGTCCAAAAGCCACTGAAAATAATTTAAATACTCCATTTCAGCAACCATTAAGTTATGCTCACAGTAATTATTATAATATTTATCTTCTGTTGAATTAAGCTACAAAGCAACAACAACCAGAGCTGCTGTTTATAACACATATGGTCAATAGCAATTTACTATATGCCATGTTTATAATTTAGAAATAAAATTATAGTTGTTAAAATTGCTATTCCAGGCATGCCATAATTATATTTTTGTATGTTTAAATATTAAAGCTTATATATGTTTAATACCCACTGAAAAAATTGCTGTCTTCTGTTGTTAGCATATTTATTATGTTTCAGCCTCAGAAAATTCTCTCAATTTTAATTAGAATGCAAAAACAATCTACCAATTCTTATGTAGGTACCAAGATATAGTCCTTCACCACTCCTATCTCTCACAAAAAAAACAAGCAATAGTAACAATTTCTGTTTGAGTTTTCTGGTGACTTTGCCTCATCAGTGACAACTCAGATGGGAGTTTGGAAAGATGTGGCTTCAAGGTGGTACCACGGTGTTGCCCTGGATTACATGGGCAGCCACATGAAAGCTGGTAAGCTTTGCTTTCTCAGACTCACCAAAAAACTGCCTCCAGATTAGAACACTTCAGCCCAGACAGCTGAACACTTCTAGTTTTTCAGATAAAGCAAGAGTACCATGCAAGCAAAAAGTAACACAAGAACAGCCTCTGCTAAATGGAAAATATCTGTGTCAAACCCGTGTTGAGTGTCAGGAAGGTAGCTGTGTCTGTCAGGTTCCATGAAGCCTGAATTTGGAGTATCACAAATCCTTACATTAAAAGAACGTTTTTATATGCTCCCAACAATTTTCTGCCTTTCCCATAATATTGCCCTATTCCTGATAAGTAGGGTTTGTAAGTAAAACACAACCTCTGAAGTTAATATTTTCCAGCATCTTTTAACAAATAACAGTTGAAATGTTTCTTATTTCTTTTGGCAGATAAATAAAAACAGCATAAATGTATTGAGAAATAGGGGTAGTGTGCCTGTCACAAATAATTGGAATTCATCTACTCTTATGATTAATATTTAATGTGAGCAATTTCGACTACTGATTAGCTCTATTAATAATTAATACAATGTTATTGTAGATGATTAAGGCTATTTCTTTTGATGGGATTCTCAAATCCCTTCTAACACCTCAGTATTAGTTCTTTATTATATCTATCCATGCATTATTTCCAGCAAGCCTCTTACAGAAAGCTTTGTAATTACAATTCAACCAACCCTGCAATATCAACAAACAGAAGTTGTATTCCAGCTGCTGTATAAGAAACAATTGCACAAGAATGCTTTAGGCAGCTGAATGTTGTTTTTCTTTCTTTTTATCTGGCAGGATTATTTCATGAAGTTTCCATTGTCTACTTTACTATATTTCTACTTAAGAGTAGTACGATCTTGGCTAAAATTAGTAACCATCAAAGAAAAACAAAATAAAATTCAACAAGAAATATATTTAAATATGTGAAAATGACAGTGACTTCTTCAAACTTTCTTACAGATACTATAATTGTCATTGCAGATTATCTCTGTCAATCGGTGGTAAGGTACTTTTGTGTAGTCAGAAGATAAGTTCTGCCTCATTCATGACAGAATTGATAATTACCACATTTCATTAAGTCATCTGATTTATGTGTATGGGCATTAAAGCTTAATTGATTAAAATTTATTAGGCTGTTGTGATGGGGTGACACTTGCTGGCAGCTAAGACCTTCATGAAGCTGCTTGTTCACTCTGCAGCAGAATCAGAGAATGGAAGGGCAAAACAAGAGAACTCATGGGTTGAAATAAAGACAGTTTAGCAGGTGAAGGGAAGCTTTGTCCACAAGAAAAGCAAAACTAAGGAATTCATTGACTACTTCCCATCATCCAGCCACATGCTTGACCAACTCCAAAAAAGAAGGGCCTCAGCATTGTAATTGTTGCTTGAGAAATCAAAGACCTTATACCCTCTGTGTCCCTGCTTCATTCTTCTTTCCCTGAATTTCTATAGCTGAACACAGTATTATATGGTATGGGATATTCCTTTGATCACTGGGGGTCTGCTGTCCTGGCTGTGTCCCCTCCCATCCTCTTACCCACCCCAGCAGAGTCACTGAGGTGCAGGGAGGAAAGAAAGAAAGCCTTGGCACTGTGCAAGCAGTACAACAGACACAACACTCGAGCACTATTAATGCTATTTTACTCACAAATGTAATTGTCACACTGTCATGCAGGCTGCTATGAAGAAAATTAAATCCATCCCAGCCAGACACAGTATACTTATACTTGAAAACTGAAACATTAACCTCACATGTGTATGCTCAGAAGCCCAAAATAATTTCTGTAGAATTCCGCATCTGTAACACTGTCTTTGTTCTGAGTTTATAGAAGAAGTACTCATCCATGAGTGGGGCTCCAACCTCCTGTTGCAGTGTAAATGAATGACATTAAATTTTATTTAAATCTCACTACATTTGAAATAAATAAATAAAATTTTCTTGGTACTAATCAGGAATGAAATGATGCTCCGAACAGCATTAGGCTCTTTACAAAATTGCTCCCCTTCTAAACCCTGAGAGGTTTGCACAGACTCTGGGCTGTTGACCATACAGAACTATCCCAAACTCAACATTTGGTTTCAGGAAAGAACCAGAGAAATAAATGAACAGTTATTTCAACACAGATGAGGCAAGAGACTTGCAGGAAAAGGGAAAAAATAAATGAAGCAGGAAATATAAAGTGCTGTTTCGCTCCTACTCCTGGTTATTGTTTCATGGTGTCTTACTTCAGATTCTCAGTGTTCAAGGTAAGAGAAAACTTGACATCATAAGTGAAGGTATGTAATCTATCATTCAAAGGAGTTAAATCTCTATAAAACCAATTTAACCTGAAGGTCCTGAAACTCACATTGTTTATCAGAGTAAAATGTAGAAATAGCAGTGGATTTATCCATTAATCTAATAAGAGACCCAGCTTTCTAATGGTTTCCAGCTTCCCAACATCTTGAGTGCTTTCAGACTTACTTTACCACTCCCATTTTATAATATAAGATTTTTTAAAATTCATTCTTTGACACGCTAATGAAATGTATAATATATATGTCTAAGGCACGTACATTTTCAATTTAATTGAATACACATTGAAGACCTTTTATAGTTTTATCAGAAAAAAATAAAGTGTCAAAAGGGTCTGGCTACTTATCAGTGGAACCTCTTAGATGGTATATGAAGTTTCACTATGAAGTTCAGTGTTTCTCAAGAAACACTAAAAGTAAATCAACAAATGAATAACATTGCCTGCTACGTATTTCTTTGCAACAACTCAAAATAATTCACATTTCTTTTTGAAGAGATGGGTTAAAAATCTAACCTGAAATATTAAAGAAGGCATTGATTGTGTCTTGGGTTTATGCTCATTTAGGGACTTACTTTCATTGCTGATTTTGATATTTTTCAATAGCCTAATTCTAATGAATGCAGTTCTAGAGAAAAAAGAACCTAACACATTCTATAAATAAATTTATATTGCAAGTAATCAGGATAAATGAAAAACAAAATAGGCATAATGTCTTTTCTTCAGACTGCCTAAGTTATTTCCAAAGTACGTCACACATATTTTTTTGCCTTGAAAGGGTGGGAGCAAAAATCCTAACAGGAAAGGAGACCAACAAACCAAGCACAATATGGGCAGGGAATTTACAGGACACATATATGTATTCATTACAAAAGGTTAATGCAGATTGTAAAAAGAAGTTACAAAACTTACTAGTGCCCCAAGACAGCTGTAACTTCTGTACTGAAAATTCAGATGGATTTTTAAATGTCCATTAAATCTATTCTGAAGCATGAAGATATTTTATCAGCTTTTCCTTCATTTGAGGAATTGGGAGTCTTAAAGGCACAGAATTTGTTTACATCTACTTGTATCATAAGGGTCCCTCTTCTTCTTTTTCCTTTTTTTCTCAATAATTGAATTACTACCCACAGTCCAACAGATCTGCAGGCAGCTCTAGAAAGAATACATCTGAAAAGAAAAGAGGTTTCTCCATATTCAAGACTTGTTTAAGGTCAGAGACTAAGATAAATACAAAGCAGCTCAGATCTAAGTTCTGTAATTTTAGAAAAGAAGACTTGGTACCTTTGAAAAGAGAACAATTACGATACAATTTTAATAAAAGCATATCAAGAAGAAAATCAGAAATAAACCACTTTGTCTTCAAAGCTGGCAAAAAGGCTATTAACTTAAAGGGGGAAGAATGACAGGTAGTACTAAAATTAAAAACTATTTCTCATTTTTCTTTTATAGACTGTCTTCAGAAGATGAGTGTTCCAGATATATTAATGACTGTGAAGGCAAAGTCCATG
Organism: Daphoenositta chrysoptera; assembly: GCA_013397915.1. NCBI lineage: Eukaryota > Metazoa > Chordata > Aves > Passeriformes > Daphoenositta > Daphoenositta chrysoptera. The sequence continues at coordinate 353,335 of VZRO01003854.1, read as the reverse complement.
TGCTCTTCTACAGAGCATGTCCTTTTAAATTCACATACTGCAAATTGCTAAACTATATTTATTAAATATGGCACTGATTAGACTACAGTAGTATTATAAGCATTCCATCAAGTTATCTTCAGCCTATTTATGTAAACTGAAAATAAACACAATTATATATAGAAAAATATTTTATATTTTTGACAACTACACTTAAATTACTAAACTCAGTTTTCATCCTCCATTCAGCTCCAAGAATATGTAAAGCTCCTTCCAACGACCTTCATAATGAAAATTGTTTTGTTCCTCTGTTTATTAGCCTGTAGTTCTAAATAAAAATATTTCTAATATATGCAGATAGGGCTCATCATGATTTAGAACATTGGTTTTTGCATTAGTAAATGCCTTGTTACATCTAATTGTATTTAAATATCTTTCTTGGGTAACATAATAGTAATAAAATTTTCTAGTACTTGTACAGTGGTTAGCTGAGACATTTAAAGGTCATAAACCACACTGAGTGTTTTTAAAATTGCTCCTTCCTTTAAAACAGAGGTGACATATAGATGATATTTAACATGAAAGTCAAAGGAGTATAGTTTCCTATAGAATATACAAATCAGGCATCCTCAGTGAAAGTTCTTTTTGCTGTCCCACCAAAATCCTGCCTTGTCATCATCAAGGACCATATTTCAAAGCAGGAAAGGAAGCTTATATCCATGAGTGATGCATTCTCAAGTTGTGTGATCATGGAAAAAAGCAAAAGTGTCTTTTAGCTGGCATTGCCATATGTTAAATCAAGGATCTGCTGTCCAAGTAAATCTTCTGGAACCCAGAAAATGAGAGAAGTTCAGATGAGAAACTTGTGGCCTGGAACAAGCTCTTTTTTGCTGTGCAACAATGCAGTAGAGATGCATTGCCTCCAAGACGTTTTGAAGCTATGTGAAAACCTGAAAAAATCAAGGTGAGAAACAGCGTCTTTTGCCAAGCCAATTTACCCAACATTTTGCTTTATGTAGTCTCCTTTTGATCACTGAATTAAGTCATGCACAAGTAGACACATTACCCATCTATTAATCTCTACAGTAACACCTATCAGATACAAATGTACCAAACTGAAACATTTTATCATTCTCTTCTCTTTACTGTATTTTTGGGGGGTGACTTTTAAGCAAAAAACAATAATGCATGTTTTTTATCTGGTTCCAGAAAAGCTCTTCCCCAGGGGATGGAGAAAAAAAAAAAAAGACAGATTCCAAATTATAGTACTGGGCTTTTTTGGTCAATTTCCTCTTAGGAGGGAGAGAGAACACAATTGTTTTACAGCAATCATTGCATATTAAGACAGAAGACTCATCTTTAGAGAACTGCTTAGTGTGGGATAGGATTTTAATGTTTTCTACACAACATATAGTTCACAGCTATTTAGTATGATGGTCTGCCAATAGACACTTGAAATATGTCCCTTTGGGGCAACACCTTTATAGCATAAGTGAATTGTGTCCTCCATGCAGAAAAAAAATGTATGCAATGAATCTGATTTTTTAGCTAGATACAGATGAATTTTCTTCAAAATTACCTTTGTAATGATGCACTACACAGATGGGATGGTCTTGCATTTTGCTGTAGGGTAATAATTAAATTCCAATTTAATTATTTTAAATATCTGGTACATTAAAATATATAATATTTTTTGATTAATACAGGTTTTGGCCTCAATTTCTATTCCTTTGTTGTAGCTCAGCTTTCAAAACTAATTGAAGACCAATGACTGCATATTCAATAATTATTGAAATTTGTCTCTCATTCTAATTTCAACATTCTTTATCATGTACCTTGTCAAAATATGCCTTTTTTGTGCTTCCATTTAAGTTACCTAAACTTATTTCTGACAGCTATTATTCATTTTACTGCTTAAGTTTTGAACTTCATCATTAAAATACAGCCTATATATTGACTTCTGCTGGGACACAAAATATAGAGCTACTGAAGAAGCAATCAGGATCTTCTCTCTTCTGTTTCTCTATCCCACTGATGGTTTTATCTCTTATATTTTTCGAATCCTGTAGTGCCTAATGTGTAACACTGAAGTTTCTTGTAGCCTGCTGACTTCAGCTCTCTGCTTATAACAAACCTCTCTGGGCCTGCTCTCCAGGGACACCCAGGCTGTCCAGGCCCAAAGCCTCTAAAGGGGCAGGGGGGAGGCTGAGGGGAAATTGCATCAGTAGCTGAAGTTTTAATTGGCAAATTTATGCTGATATGCAAATGGACCAAACCTATAAAGGTGTGGGGAACTCGTGACTTGGGGTCCATCTTGGGGTCCATCTTTGGGTCCAACTTGGAGCCTTTGGCTTCCCAGGGTGCACCTTTGAAGGTCTTTCAAATAACTACCTACCTTTATTCCATGATTCCTGTCTAGACTCTGTTTCCAGGTAGCCTCTCAAGGCATCACCACAAACACCAAAACTGTTTCATAGTCCACAGAGATGCATTTTATAATGTCCCTAAATTAGATATTGGCTCAATCTAAAATTGTAAATTCAAATTACTATAAAGATGGAGAAATAGGGTACTGTAGCATCATTTAAATGTGCTTTTCTATCAATATTAGTTCTCATCAGTTTTATTAACAGTTAACCTAGGAAAGAGTTTTCTAGATGTCTGCAAAATAAGTATTGGTTTTCCTGTTCTAATTTTACCCAAATTTTATCGTTTCAGTAGGCAGGAAATTGAAATGAAATCAACAGACATCATATGTCTTTTTGATTAATATCATATGTTGAACACTGAATCAGTTTATTTTAGTTATTGATAGAGGCATTTAGTCGTATTTTGATTATGTATGTAATTCCAGTAGGCTTAGATGAGGCCCCCATAAAATAAAAATGAGGAAACTTGAACATAAATGAAAACAGAATTTAGTCAAGAGTCCACAAAATATAAGCCAAGAAGTTTGAAACATTTAAAACAGAGACTTGGTACTTTATATAAAATCTGCTATGTATGAAAAATCTCAGTGTGTAAAATAAATTCAAATAATGTACAGGAATGATTAAGAAGCATTGCCTTTTTCCATCCTATATTTTATAAGCCTGGTTTGCAAATAGGAGATGGAAAGCAATTTTATTTTCAAAACTGAAGTATTATACACATTAACCTTTGAAGAAAGATAAACCATTGAGAACGTAATAATGGGGGAAAAACAAATAAACCACTTTATTTCAAATGGATAACTACCTACTTGTCCTATATTTAGTATGTTGTTCTGTTTTCTATTTCCGTATTTCATATGATTCTCCACGTATTTTTAATGAATATATTTTATCTTGTCTTTTATCTCCCAAGCTCTGAAACTACTTCAGTGTGAAATCAGCATTTATCAATATTGATCTTCCTTAGCTAAGAATTGTCTTCCTGCTTACCCAGAAAATAAAACACTAATAATTCACTTGCCAAATCTTCCCCCAAGGTATGGCTGATTAATACTGTCCAGCTTCTTTTAGCACCATCAAAAATGGTCAGTGTTAGCAATCATTGTCTTCTCTACTTTGGGCAAATATCTCACCTATCACATGGAAAGGTCCATAATTAAATATATGGAAAGTGTCAAAGATTGTTTTCCTTCACTTATTGATTCTTTGGATGTTGCTCTTAAATAATATGTCATGCCTACTAAACAAACATCAATCAACAGAGTTTTGTCTGAAAACGCACATTTTGAGTGTGTGATACCAAGCAGCATCCCTTAAAGTATGACAGAAGATGAAATGTCCAGAAGGCTTCTGTGTGCATGTGCCACTGTGCCCAGTGGGCCTCTGGCAGTCCTTTGCCATTTAAATACTTAGAGCCAAGCAGATCAGTTTTATTCTACTGCAGATCCTCAGGTGACTCTCCTGACTGCAAAGACTAAAGGTACCATCCTCCACTGTTGGGACACATCAGCTTTGCAGGTCCCTTTATGGCTGACACTGAAAGGTGAATGCCCTGGAAGGTATTCAGAGTTTGCCCTGAAGACAATCAAGTTTATGTTTTCTCAAGATGGGGGTAGGTTTTAAGACAATGCATTCACCTTGCCTTTCCAAGGGATGCTTAGCTGTACATTTAACCCCACTTTTGTTATCCACTTAAACCTCTAGGGCCATATTGCTTCACAGTTAAAAGCACAGAGAATTTACTTATAAGGAAGACAAGCCTCTGGCCATGACTCTCCAAAAGGCAAAGGTTGGACTAGCACTGAGAAGAAAATCCACAGCTGTGTGTATAGATATAAATCTGAATTAAATATATTTCACATTAAAATCAAAGCAGTTTTAAACTTCCTCTTATCTCTCATACGATGAAAACACACTGCTTTGATTTGTTTTGTTGATGACTAGAGGAAAAATAATTAATTTACATTTCATTTGCTGAGCTGTCTCATAGCTTTGTGATTCCCACTGGTAGCCTGAGGTGCACTTCCCAAAGCCTCCAGCCACCTTTCCCTTCATAGAGTCATTCTCTTCACTAACTACACTTACTCCTCTAATGGCTGTGGGTGGGCAGACAAGCAGGGAGCAGATCTATCAGCAGGTACAGAGAAAGCATGAGAAATCCCTCACTGGGCTGATAAGAGCATCTTCAATAATCAACTCCATGGTCAAAAAAATAAGTAAAATTAGAATGTTGCACACCATTTTTTCTAGCTTTTGAAGGCCAAAAACCTACAAACATATTCTGTATTTGCCCTTGAACTAACAACCCCGAAACTGCTTTCTTCAGAGGAAGTGTTAAATGTCTCAAGTGATGAATAAGAAATAACGTGATGAGATTCAGTATAGTGTCTTCACATCCAAACTTGACCTTAGATGCCTGAAGGTCCCAATCCAAAATCTTCAAAGTACACTCAGCAGTAAATACTTAGGACTAAGGTAATGGTTCTGTAGAAGTCAAAATTTAGATTCAATGTTTGTAGAAGATACTGGATCAAATATTCAAATATGAGAAAGGATAAAAAAACCCTACCACTGACTGTATATTCTCTAAAGAAAGACAAAGCAATGCTAGTGAATCTCTGGACAGGAACACAAGTGTTTTATTTTGAATAGATAAATGAGACAAAGAAAAAGGGTACCTTATTGCTAAGAATGAGAAAAGCAAAGTCTGAAAAACATGGCCAGTCAAAATGCAAGAAGAAAATTAAGAAAGTTAACAAAAATGGATGAACATATTTAAAAGAATACTGAAACTAAATTAAAAAATTCTGTAAACATATGAAAACCAAAAATCTTACTAGGTGTAATGCCTGATTACAAACATTTTAAAGGTTAGCTCAGGTGTGATAAGGCTTTAACACAGAGGTTCCAGAATTTCTTTGTGTAAGTTTTTAACTGATTTGTTGGACAGATTCCTCCATGAAATTAATTTTTTATAGCAGATAGGTAAAAAGAACTAGACAATTCAAAGAAAGTATAGAGGAATTATAAAAAAAAAACCAAAATGTCTTAAATCCACTTAATGAGAAGTCATTTACTTAAGACCTAAGTGACTGAAATATGGAATTGCAAATCTGCTGGCCAAAGTGTGTAACTTGCCTTTGCAAACTATTGCTGTGTTGGATTACTGAGAAGTTCCTATATGATTCCCATCTAGACAGAGGAATGTTGGGGACACTCTGGGAATTACAGCACAGTGACACTGGCTTCCATCCCTGATAAGACAGCAGAAAAACATATGGAGTTAACAAGCAAGGTGCTGAGACCAAGATGGAGGGTGCAATTTTTCCACTATGGAAAAATTGCTGTTCCCACATCTTAGCTGTTGTGTACAGTTCTCATCCCTACACCTCAAAATAGTCATAATGGTCTTAGAGAAGGGACCAAAAGAAGTGAGATGAGAACCAGAAAGGACTGGAATGATTCAGATTAAAAAAGGACACAGCTGTGGGCACACAGGGTTAAGACTCTCCTTTAAAAAGCTGGAATAGACACTACTGCTATTTATTAAATCCCACAGTGTGGCAACTGGGGTCACTTGAAAAAATGAGAAGGAAGCAATTTTAAGACAGATCAAATGACATTTCCTTGACCTGTTAATAGATAAGCTCTGTAACCTGCTGCCAGGAGTCCCAAACAGCAGCAGGCACTTCAAAAAGCTAAGGGGGGGTGAATGGACTATCCCTAAATTCAGGATGGAAGGTCTGGATGAGGGCTGTTCCCACTAGCAGCACAGCTACACCCCTTCTGGTTGCAGGGGCAGCAGGAGGAGGCAGGCCATAGGAAGAAGCCAAGCTTCTCTGTGCTCCCTAAACAGCATCTTTTTCTGCCCCCATCAGAGACAGAATATTAGGCTAGAATAATCCCACCACTGGCCCAGAATATTTTCAAAGTCCTTATGCAGATTTGTACAATTCCAACTGCACAAAATTTGAACATTAGAAACTGAAAACTGGAGGCAAACTTCGTGAAGATGACTGATATGTCATGAGAAAATAAAATGAAAATGCAATTTTTCTTTTTTGTTTTAGTTTTTATGAGTTAACTTTTAGAAAATGATTATTACTTGTCACTAGAAGGTAGTGCACAAGTTAGTAGCACTGCACTGTTAAAACCACCACCAGTTCTACTCTGTGAAATAGTCTTCAGTTCCACAATATTCCAGTAACATATGTTTTATCTCTTGGACAAATTGATCGTCTCACATTCGCAGTCTTTGAATGAAGAAAATTTATTAAAGATATTGAATTGCATATTATTATTGCCATGAGTAGTCTTATTTTTGCTGTTAAGGTATTAAAAATGAAATAATCTTCTGTTCTTTTTACATTATTTTTTCATCTTTGAATTATAAATTAGTTCATTTTACTTTTTGAAATTATCTTGATCATTCAGAGACAGCAGATCCACGTCCGTTAGCTGAGTGGTCCCATCCTACTTGAGGATCATAAAAGGTGAAATTCTATTAAAACACGACTTCTCAGCACATGAAGATATGTCCCTAAAATTGCTCTTTCTTCTCTTCCTAAACTAAAAGTTCTGTATTAACTAGTCATAAATTAGAATTCTATACTGTAAAGAATGAAAAAATAAATAAAACCCAAACCCCAGCGGTTTATTCTTATTTAAGTGATGGATTATTACCCTAAAATGAACTGTTTGAGTTTTATCTACACAATAGGGCAAAGTGACCTTAAGTTCAGCTTTCTTATCTATTTAGACAATTAGATACCAACATCCCATTATTTTTCAGTTTAGTCCTATAACCTCTCTGAAAAAAAAACTTCCAATACTGTCAAACAGCTACATTCAATAGTTTTAGTGAGTTATTAACATATCTGCACCTGGGACTGAACAGCATTTTTTCTTCTTCAAGAACAGTACATTTATGACAATAGGTGGTGAATGTCTGTGATTGGGACGTCTTTTATTCTAAAATAACCACAGAGTCCATAAAGGCAGCATTTCAGTTATTCAGTTTAAGCATATTTCTCAACAGTATAACACCCTACACGTTAGGTAATTGCAGTGGTCTCAAGTTTACTAACATCCAGTCCGACCCTGAAAACTTGATCTGGGGGTGCTGGTGGACAGCAGCTGAACATGACCCAGCGTGTGCCCAGGTGGCCAAGAAGGCCAATGACACCTGGTCTTTATCAGGAACAGTGTGCCCAGCAGGATCAGGGCAGTGAGTGCTGTGTCCAGTTCTGGTCCCCTCACCATGAGAAAGACATGGAGGGGCTGGAGTAGGTCCAGAGAAGGGCAGTGGAGCTGCTGAAGGGGCTGGAGCACAAGTCTCATGCAGAGTGGCTGAGGGAGTTTGTGTTGTTTAACCTGGAGAAAAGGAGGCTCTGGGGGGACCTAATTGGTCTCTACAACTCCTTGAAAGGAGGGTGCAGCCAGGTGAGGGTCACTCTCTTCTTCAAAGAATGAAGCAAAAGGACAAGAGGAAATGGCCTCAAGTCAAGGGGAGGTTTAGATTGGATTTTAGGAACCTTTCTTCACAGAAGGGGTGGTCAAGCATGGGAACACGCTGTCCAGGAAAGTGGTTGAGTCACCATCCCTAGTGGTAATTAAAAACTTGTGTAGGTATGGCACTTAGGAACATGATATAGTGGTGAAGCTGCTGCTGATGGGCTAATGGTTGGACTCAATAATTTTAAATGCTTTTTCCAACTTAAAATAGTCTATCATTCCATAATTCTTCTTTGTTAGAGTAGTCTTTGCTCAGAAAAACAATTCCTGTAATCATCAATACCATAGGTTACACTAAGAAGGTTTGGAAGTGTTGCTTTTCATTAATGCATTGCAGCCAGTCTTGTTCAAAGCCCTAGTTAAAAATTCCAAGATGTTGGTAATGTTTATTTTATTTATTCCATCTATAAGTTAGATCAATTATAGATGTCTCAAAAATGTCTTAAGGAAAGTAAAGATGTCTGTGTATCCTGAAGGAAAAAGAATACCAAGGAATTCCGTTTCAGACAGTGGTACCACTGCAAGCATGTTCCACCTTCTTGAAGTCAAAAAGTAGATTTCAAGGCCTGTGAAAGCCTACATAACACGCAGAAATAAGTGGACAATGCAGAAATAAACCCTTTTTTTGAGCTAGAAAAAAAGAAATTAAAAGACTATTTTATTCTTTAGGCAAAAATCATATCTAATAAAGAAATATTTGTTTCTTGGAGGAACTCAGCTTTTCTTTTCTCTTTATGTCTGCATTTATTCATTTTTGTTTCTGGTTATTCATTTGTTAGTTCTGGAAAAAGATAAACCAGGTAGGATGGAAACTGCTACAGCTCATATATTACTTCAACTGAAAGGCCTAATTTTACGGAAAACAGACAGGCTCAATCCTTTTATAAGATTTGCAAGCAATGTGACTTAATTCAAAACATACAGATAAAGAGATCTAAAAGGATCCATCTAAATTAACTTAGGCCCCATATTAGATTGGATAGCTAAGTCACATAAGTAAATCAGTATAGATCATTCCTATCTAAATTACTGTAGCTTCAATGAAATCAGTCAAGTGAATACAAATAGTCCAGTTAGATAGTAGTGTCTGTACTTGCTACAGCCAGCATATTTCAAAATTAAAATTATGTTTTCAGAGTGGACAGCAGCAGTAAATGCACTCTCTTTTGTAACTGATATTGCTATAAAACATGAAGGAAAATAAATCTTTAATGTAATTGTGAAAAAATACAACCCAAAATGTAAGTATTGCTTTACTTTTCCTTTCCAAAGAATTACTTTAATAAAATAACTGCCTGAGTTGTTTAAAGAGTTTTCCCAACATTTATGGGATGCAGAAAGAGACTCTATCCACCTTGCAAAGCAGTACCCAGATCTAGAACCCTTTCCATTCCTCAGGTTTTTGGTTTGGTCCCAGAGGCTGGGGTCAAATGCATTTCTTTTGGAGTCCTTGCTCTGAGGAATATGACCAATAATAAGAGAGAAGTTCTTGGCCTTTTTCCTAATGATTAAGTAAATTAAGTAGAAAGAGATTTAAAGATAGAGATAGGCAGAGACATTTAAAGAAAAAGTGTGAATTTGGGTGCCAAGAGAGCTGCTTGCTCAGCAAATACAGCTGAGCAGGGATAGGGATCTGGAATGCTGTGTCTGGTTCTGGACTCCTCAGTATGAGAGGTACATGGAGCTCCTGGTTCAGGTCCAGTGGAGGCAACAAATACTATTAAAGGACTGGAGAATCTCTCTTATGAGGACAGGCTGAGGGAGCTGGGTCTGTTCAGCCTTGAGAAGAGGTGACTGAGGGGGACCACATCACTGTCTATCAGTATCTGGGGGGAGGGTGTCAGAGGATGGATCCAGGCTCTTCTTGGTGAAGCCATGGAATAGGACCAGAGGGCAGAATGCACAGGAGGTTCCACCTGAACAAGAGGAAGGACTTCTTAACTGTGCAGTGACTGTGCACTGGAAGAGGTTCCCAGGAGAGGTTGTGGAGTCTCCTTTGCTGGAGATACTCAAGAACCCTCTGGACACAATCCTGTGCCATGTGCTCTGGGATGACCCTGTTTGTGCGGGGAAGTTGAACAAGATGACCCACTGTGGACCTTTCCAACCTTACCCACCCTGTGATTCTGTGAACTTCACAAAATATGAAGAAAGAGTAAAGGAATAAAAGGAGGTAACACAGATGATGACCTTGGCCTGGTGCAAGCTTTGCAATGCAAGGAAAAATAGAAATGATGACAGAAAAAAAAGTTACTTGGTTTAGATGTGACTAGGGAGAAAATATCAACATAGAGTGATCTTAGAAAGTCTGTTCTCTCGAGTGATTTAATTGTAAGTATCTGACTAAATAGCAGTTTAGGAAGGGATAGGAGATGACATAAAAATGTGGTTTGTAATTTTGCTGTATGATATAGAGCTTGTTTATTTCACCCGCCTTAATCCAGGAGCGAGGCACAATATAGTATCCTAATTACCTTTCCCCAGGTAAAAATTGAGCTGATTATTGCTTAATGAGATTCCCAAGAAAATCTAGAAATCAAAATCAGACCCTGAAAATTAAACCAACAACAACATAAATCCATATCTGAATTGATATAGCCTCTGAAATCTGTCCATTTGTCAGAAGAATTCCCGTGGATTTCTTCCCCAGTGAGAAGATAGCCCCAAGTATGTAATGCATCAGAGCTAAGGACAAGCATTCTGTGATTGCAGGAGCAAAAGATATTAACAGATGTACAAGTTTTTGGCCTGAGGACTGAGAGTGATGGGAGACTAAAGAATCACAAAGATCTGCTTGTTTCCCATAGTTAGCCTGAGAGCAGGAACAGGAGAACCAAGCAAAGAGAAGAGCTGTCTGAAATGGAAAGCTTTTCTGAACAGAAATCCTAAACAAAAAATGCGATAAAATTAGAAAAAGAGTCAATAGGAGAGTGGAAAAAGTTTTATTTAAATAAATACATATATTTTGAGCCATTTATGGCAGATGCCTCAGAAAAACATTTAACTTGAGGTGAGTAATCATAATTTTGCTGAAAATCAAGTCTTTTACCATGTGCAAAGGAAGACTATAAACTGAGAAGTTACTTCAGATTTTTTTTTTAATAGTTTAAGTAAATATTAAATAATTTTAATATATTTGGGCTTTGCATTTTGGTTTGGATTTTTTTTTAAGAATGGAGTCAGGCACAGCTGTAGAGTTGTATAACTTGTCAGCTGTCAGCCCAGTGATTCAACAGAAAGGACAGTTTTTAATTGGGAGATTGAGCTTTCTTTATTTTTCTGATGCTATTTCACTCATGTATTTACTGGTTTGGCAGTAATTGGAATAAATGGTATAAAGTAAATGAGCCCCATAAACTCCTGTCAAAATGAGTGAAAATTGTCATAGCCTCTTTAGAGGCAAAGGATGGATCCTGAGGTCTGGGTTCAGACTACCTATTTGCTGTACATTGCTAAAGTAGGGAGAAAGAGGAAATGCCATGGCCAATTCAGGTCCGATGTGATGCTGGGAACTCACTGACTCTCTGACTTGACACTGCATCAGTTAGACTCTTGATTTAGCCTCCTGAAGTGATGTGACAAAAGTTAGGTTGAAACCCTGGAATATGTGCAAGTTCTACTCTTTTAGAGACAAAAAAGTACTAATTTCAGCAGAGTAAACATTTCCTATGCTTGAAGATCTTCCATATATATGAAACATCAGCATATATTCCATCCTTGCTTGCCTTTGTCATGTTTTGATGCATATTACCTCTCAACGTGAGATTTTTGAGCAATTTAAATGCTCACAAGGTAAAGGAGGAGTTGGGGGAGAGGGGTGTTTCATTCTCATTAATATATACTTAAATATTTATTTGATTTCCTGGACATTGAAAAAATATTGTTAAATATTTGTAAAAGTTAATGAAATGTGGATAGGCCAAACATGGCATAACACTCTCATCTGCCATGCTGACTTTGGACTAACTAGATTTAGAAGAATTACTGCAAAATTAAAATCCTTTGCAAAGAATACTTTCTAAATGTCACCAGACTTGTCACAGATTTCAATCCATGTCCATTTACACAGATTCAGAAATCTTTTGTCCTCATTACTGTAAAATCCATATTGAGCTGATAAATAAAATTGCTTTAAGAGACTTTCCAGAGCCTTTACGAGGCTTTCCAGAAGGAACATCAGTTAACACAGGCAGTATAACAAAACAGAACTGAGAACCATAAGGTTAAAAACTAGCTGAAAGTGATTATACTACGAGCACTTATTCAATATGTCCACTAGCATATATATATTTTGTATACTAAAATAAGCATAAGGTACATATATTATAAAATAATACACTACATTACATTTACATTACAATATATTTCAGTAGTAAGTAATCATAGAAAAAATGTGTTACTGTGTCAAATTCTATGTTACTTTATGACTTCTGATTACTCAGTATTATACTGGAAACACATGAAATCTTCAAGGTTTATAAGCCAGAATATTATGTTGTGCTAAACAGAACAGAGCTGAAGGGAAACCCATCTTTTAATTTTTTTTCTATTTATTACTGAGTATAATAATAGCTTTCATTGCTATCACAATTTTGCTCCAAGAATTTAAAGCAGTGTTGTTAACATGAAGTGAATTTTTTGCTTTTATTTTTTTTTTTTTAATGGAACAATGTCCAAAAAAACCCTGGATAGCATAACAGAGGTTATCCATAATGCAGCATATGCATTGCAGTTAGGCTACATAGAGGACAATGCTGTGTGACTTGGTAAGTGTCCCTATATATAAAATTCACTGGTCCTCAGCTCACACTCTCACTGCAATGGCATCAAAAAACAGTCCTCATGTCAGCTGAAAATATTCAGTGTCCCACAATCTGCACTGCAGTGTGTACATCTCATAGATGAGGATTATTCTTCTTACGTTTTTTAAAACAGATCCAAACCACTAGACTCCAAACATAAATTCTGGGCAAGTTAAATCTCAGCACAACATTTGAGTGTACTTACAGGTGATCCATACATTTGTGCAGCCCCGAAAGGTCAAAGAATTTATGGATACACAACTGTTGCCGAAAGGGCTTTGAGAGCAGACATTAGCTCAGGCAAGGTTATAATATGATTTTCTTGCTGCTAGGAAATTTACTTATTAAAGTGAATATTGACTGTGCATCTTTGCTCACAGCCCACAGCAATATCAACTGAAGAAGCCAAGTGATCAAAAATGTATTCTGAGCCTAGCAAAAGCAGCAAACATGAAATAAAGCCTTGTTTTGCAACAAACTTAAAGTGCCTGTAGCTTATATCGGAGCATGGAATTCTGATTTTCACAATTTTAGCAGTGAAAGATGTGTGTGAGACTATAGAGGTTGAGAAGTGCATTTTTTTTCTTCTCACACCAGCTCCAGCAGCAGGAGTATGCTCTTTCTCCTGCAGTAGGAGTTGCCCATGTTTATCACCTACAGTCCTTTAGTACTTGTATCCACTTTCTGATTTCCCTCTCATCAAAGAAATCATGAAATGTGTAGTATTATTAATTATTCTTTTGAAATAGTTTATTATAATCATACCTTAAATATCATCTGCATTAGTTTCAGCACCTTTGGTTCCATTCTTTGTTGCTGGTCACAAACTTCAGGAAGGCAGCAGATGTGAAATGACATGTGAAAACTTTTATGGGGGTATAAACTGGGCAGCAATTTGTTTCTTAATTCCTCCTCACTTGAGGGCAATAAACCACAGAGGAAAAGAGGCAAGCAGTTAGCAGCTCCAGTAGTATCCCAGTGTGATGCCCTTGACCCTCATGGTCAAGACTGACATCCCAAATGACAGCTGAAGGCAAAGTGTATGTTTTGTTTAAAGAGTCACAGTTTAACAACTTCTTATCTCCACCCATAATCACACTATAATGGTTGCTTATATTTTAAAGTTATCAGAAGGGGAATAGTTAAATACATAAATAATTATTCCTAAATTCATTTTCCTCTTCAGAAAATTAAACCTGTATGAAAAACAACAATATTCTTCAAAATTCACCAGGAAATATCCTAACCTGGTGTAGCCCTCAAAATGCTAGTGGGGTTCTGCAGGGCTTCATTCCAGGCCCTGTGCTCTTCAACATCTTCAAAAATGACTTGGAGGCAGGACTGGAAGGGATACTGAGCGAGTTCACAGAAAATACACAACTGGGAGGAGCTGTTGACTCCCTCAGAGGCAGGGAGGCCCTGCAGAGACACCTCGACAAATCAGAGTCCTGGGTACCTAAAGGGAGCCTACAAGAAATGTGGAGAGAGACTTTTTACAAGAGCCTGTAGTGACAGGACAAGGGGTAATTTCTTCAGATGGAAAGAGCACAGGTGTAGATTAGATATCAAGAAGAAATCCTTGACTGTGAGGATGTTGAGGCACTGGAAGAGGTTGTACAGGGAAGTAGTGGCTGCCCTAATCCCTGGAAGTGTTCAAAGCCAGGTGGGAAGGGGCTTTGAGCAAACTAGTCTAGGGGGAGGTGTCCCTGCCCATGGCAGGGGGTTGGGAGTAGTTAATCTTTAATGTCTCGTCCAACTCAAACCTTTCCATGATTCTATAAAAATTTCAATCCATCTGCATTTTTATGACAACAAAACTCTTCCAACAAAAACTTTTTTAACCAATCCCATAAGGTACACTTATTAAGAGTACTATAACAAATAAAAAGAAAGTGTCATTAAATTGCGTTTCCTGCTAAACTGCTTTTTGCCTTCCTTTTGTTTCAATATGAAGAATCATTATCTCTTTAAGGCAAAATTGAAACTGTATTTGTAACCATAGAAACTACACTTAGTCACAAGTAAAATAAATTTAAAAGTGTACTGCATAAATTCCAAAATGATCAGAAGTTATTAGTGTGCAATATGACAAAAATGTATTTAATTCTCTCTTTCAATAAACTGAGTTGGGGATCACACTCGTTAAAAGACTTGCCATATGAAGTGCAAATCCTTAATCCTTCTGCAATAAGAAAGCCACAAATGCCTGTCTTCTCCTTTGCACCCTCCTTCCCACTTTATGGCAGAAATGAGGCATCCCAAATTCATAGCAGCTGTCATTTAAAAGGAGGCACCCTTCAGGTTACCTGCCCTTGACACCCATATCTGCTTTGGACTTGACAAAGAGGTTTTATTTCCTTCTTTAGATTATAATGAACAGTATCTGGAGACTAATGGCATGAATGTGCAAGTATTCGCTGGTAAAAAAGGTATATAATACAGATTTTAAAAAACAATGTCTACATGTTGTGGAGTCAAGGTCATGAGTCACAAGAGCAAATAAATATTTTAAATATTCTTTTCCTTTAAACTCTTCTGCTTCACAACTTTTTTTCTGTTCACATTTTCCTCCTTTTAAATCCTGAATCTTATCTCCAGAAGCCAGAGGAAGGATGTTTGTCCCAGAAAAGTGCTGTCCTGTCTCTGCATGGTCCCCTTCTCCAGCCACATCCTGTTCTTTCTCACAGCGTTTTCTTACCAACAATTCTTGTTTTTATTACCAACAATCCTTGGTTGGCTCCACATCTATGTGCAGCTCTCAGTGTTTGAGACATACACATTAACCTCTTATCTTCTGGACTTCTACACCGACTCACACAGTTTTCCTAGCTCTGTTTATCCTCTCACACTTGCTGCTCTGCAGACATGTCACAAATATAGCCTTTGGCACCCCAATGCCTTCTTCCCAGAGGACCATTTCATTGTACCAGGCATCCTCCAATTCACTTCAGCTTTCTGTGTGGCTCTGAAGCTTTTCTCAGGAAAGTCACAAGGGGAAGATGTCTCAGACAGAATGAAGAAAGTCCCTCCGAAACCTTCAGGTTAAGAAGAAAACTAGTTTATACTTTCCTCCACTAAACTGTCTAACTACAGGAAAACATCATTTGCTAGAATATAAATGCATACTTTTTTCTTCTTCTTACCTAACCTTTACCTTATTCATATTTAAGCACCAGTAAAAGACAGCTGGCAGTGACTGGGAGCACTTTCCCTGAAAGCGGGCACCAAAATGTGGGAAGACAAGTTTCATCATCCTCACCTTCTAAGCAACAGACCTGTGTGATACAGAAGGATGCTGTAAGTCTGGAAGGAGTACTTCATCTGAGTGCCACAGCCTGCCAGTCCAAAATTCCCTGACAATGTTTGTGCTTCAGATCCTGTCCTGTACAGAGAATTATGGATTGTCCTGGCCTATAGGCAAGGTGCTATAGTCTTACACTGAAAAGAGTAGGATTTGTGCCATTGGCAATGAAAGTCAACCCCCTAGACATGGAAATAAAATCTTTTTTTCTCTCCCTGAGTTTTTATTTTCAGGTTTGGAGTCCACTGAGCTATGCAAGCTCATATAGCTGTTATCCATTTCAATGTTAATGGAAGGAATATTCTACAGGTTTCAAAGAGGGATCAATCAAGCATTAAAATGACTGAAAATCCTACTAATGCTTTTTGACTGCAAATATCATTTAATGCCTTTGTGGGATAGACTTAAACTGCCACAATCAGTAGCTGAGCAAAGAACATCTATGGCATTTACCTTTAAGTGTGTGTCACTCCCCATGAAGACTGAAGCTTCATCTTTTGCTGCTCCAGTTACACATTAACAGATCAGAAAATGCTAAAATTTTGGACAGAGATGGGTAAACTATGCATCTTATCCTAAATCAGTTAAACAGGAATAGCATGAAATCTTAGAGAGTGGAGACATACCTGGCAAAGAAGGTGGAAAGGTTGCACAATTTTCAGAAAGATGTAAACAGGTTAGGAAGTGGGAAAGGTCACTATATAACTGTATGAAGTATTATCTTAGGTATCAGGTTTTCTAGATTTGCAAGTGTTCTGTAAAATATATGGTTCATCTCAAAATGTTCTTTCAATAGTTTTAACTGGGGTATAGAAATGTGAGTTATCTCTGAAACATTAGGTTGTTAAAAGAGAGACCTGGAAAAGGACAATTTAAGTGAGCCTAATTCTCAGGTTTTATCTGCATTTCCAAATCATAAAAGTGGATCTAGTATACAGAAAAAGCATGGGTTATAGTAAAGTATAATTCAATAAAGCATTAATATTAGACACTGTATCTATTCATATTAGGTGACATTGAAAATCCGATATTTTACTGGATTATAGTCTTATGTTAATAGGTGAGTTTGGATTTTAGATTAATTTTGCTTCTTCCTCTTTCCTTCTGCACCTTTTCATATCAGAGCAATCACTTGTAGACTATTAATCTTACTTTTGAATAAAAGCCAGATATCCAAGTGTTAGTGATGAAACATTAATTTTAAAATGCTCAAGTGGAACATTGTACCTATGCATTTTAGTTCACACTAAGAGGCTCAGAATGAGACAAATCCTGTAGCTTCAGAGTGCTGCTTGAGAACAGTAAGTGGTTCACTCCCACAACAAAAAGTCAAGCATGGCAGTGCCACAGATGATGCAGTCTTGCCCCAGAGTAAGTAACTGTGCAGTATTGGGGAGAAGGCAGGAGAAAGCAAGAAAAAACAGGAGGAAAGAGAGGAGAAGGGGGAAATCAGACAGGAGCGCAGGCAGGCCAGAGGATCCAATACTATTCATATTTTAGAAGCAGAAGGCTAGGAGGATTTTCCACGTCCTCCGGCCCAGGAGAAAAGCAGTAGTGCCCGGTGTAGCAGGATGCTCTGCCTGAAGTAGGGGTAAAACAACTCAAACTATACTCTATTTGCAAAGCTATTAGTGCTGAACAGAGAAGGGGGTATCATGCAGCTTTTGGTGTGGAAGAATGCTGAAACCAGCCTGACTCATCAGTCCGAAAGTTAAACATCTTTATGGTGAGGTGAAGATGTGGCAGACCTGATAAGGTACCTGATAAAGGAAGCAACAAGTTATACTGTGGTACTACTAACTTACCTAAAGATGCTGAGCTGATACAGCTGGCCTGGAGACATATGACTGACAGTCTCTCATGTTATACTATAAAAGTCCAGTCCCACTTTTTAACAGCAGGGTCTTCCAACATATCCTTTCTTGGAGTATTTGTGGAGATTCCTCCCTTGAGTGGAGACATCCCTCAGGGTTACTCCTTAAGGCTGAGCAAAGGAGATTTGCCCAAGGTAGCTGGTGAGTAACATCAATCTCTACTTATTAGTTATTTTTGCTAGCTTTAATATAATTGCTTCAGTATTGTTTCAAAAATAGTGCACTATACCATACTAGTAGTTACAGCTACCTATACCGTGCGGTAAATAATTCTGATTAAGATCTTTTAGTGCAATCATTGTCATAATAAATCAT
The DNA here is from genome assembly GCA_013397915.1 of Daphoenositta chrysoptera. Taxonomy (NCBI): domain Eukaryota; kingdom Metazoa; phylum Chordata; class Aves; order Passeriformes; genus Daphoenositta; species Daphoenositta chrysoptera. The sequence goes on along the minus strand of VZRO01003854.1, from coordinate 335,118 downwards.
TTATTTACATAGAAATTCATTTTGCTCACCATCCTTAATCATGCAGGACCAACTTGTATAAGGATTTGGTCACACCTATATAATCTTTTACACAAAAACCATTGATGGGCTAGGGCTAAGATTGGATCCAGCCACACCCATACTCCTGTCTGAGAAGGAGTTTGGAAAGCAAGGGGATTCATTCTGCACCTCGTGACTCAGCGAGAGGGCTTCTCTGGCAAACTTTGTCTGAAGCTCCACTGACACCCAGTCATATGCACAGTACCTACTCTGCTTAGCAGCTTGCTCCACTGCATTGCAGAGCTGTACTGTGAATTTGAAAAATATCTTCTCCTGGAAAGCAAGAAAAAATTGTGGGGTTTACTGTTCTATTTTCCTAACTTTTCTTTGTATGTTACTAAAATGAAAACATAAGCACTGAGATGTCATTATATAATCACTCTTTTTGTATCATAATGTGCCTGTTTTTATTCCAATACCTGCAGAGGCCAAAAAATTTATGAAGTATATTAAAGTGGTCAGCTTCATCATTCAGTATTATGCCTAACTGAAACAGTTATATTCAAATGGGGGATTAATCCATTGTTCATACGGCAATCTGAATTCCTAAGATACATTTTGTTTAGGGAATGCATTTACTTCTGAATCTGAGCTGATTGTTTATGTTCTTAATGCTCTTTTTATTTTGTTTTAATTTTTGGGGTTTTTTCTATAAAATTCTGTTTTGCAAATTTTCATAGGTTCAAAATTCCTCAGCTCAAAGATAAATATAATAAAAATAAACAGCCTCAAGCAAAAATACAGTTTTGGGGATTTCTTTTTTACTTCTTTTTAGTCTTAGAAAGCTAATCACTCCTTCTGTTTTGCAACACAGCAATCAACCCATAAAAGGAATATGGCCACTTGAAAAATCAGATGAGGCAGACTACATGTGATTAGTTGCCTGAATGTCAGCACTCTACTGAGATGCCCTAAACTCTCCAATACTTGCATCAGGCAAGCCAAACACCTGCAGATAATGTGCCTTCTTCTACAGCAGTACTTACAGGCCACACAAATGATCTTAGGGAACCTTTGACAGCATTAGATTCCTTTACACAGGATTGCACTAAGTGAAGGAGACATTCATCTCAAAGATAAAAGCATCTAGAAGTCATTTGGAAATTTAAGAGCTGGACACTGCTGCCTGGATATGAAGAAGTGAAGCATGTGTGTTGCCACTGACTGTTCTAGAAGTTGTGTTATTACTCATTGTTCTCATGACAACATCAACAAAACAAAACCAAAGCCCGAACCTGATTAAAAGAATTAAAAGTAACTGTTCTCAGTTTAATTTCCCTGTAAGAAAGGAAGAATTATGATATATTTTTTCAGGTAGGGATCATATATCTCTCTCCCCAGGAAAAGTCCCAATTTCTGAATGTTAGCCACAATTTGAAGAATATTTACTTCCAGTTTTATTAGAAGAAATTGTTGAGTTCCTACTCATATAAATTTAACACAAGAAAATTAGTGAACAAAATGCAGCTCTTCTGAAAAATATGTGTATAGAGAACATCACATTTGAATATTCATTGACAAGTTTTATGGGTCAGCCATAGTGTCACAGATTTAATATAACGCAATTGAAAATTAGCAATAAAATAAATAAACCCAAATTGCTTAGATGGAAAGAATTTACACTGTTAATACTTTATGGAGTCTCTTATTAAAAAATGTATATAACAATGATTAAAAAATGTGGCTTCAGGCAAATACGTAAAAATTGTGTGCTGACATTGAAAGTTCAGTTTACACTGAAAGAAATTTATACATTTTTTTTGTAATGAGGAATGGTAGTAAGTCTTTCCTCTCTGAGTTTCATGCACAAAAATAACCCCATGAGTTAATCAGAAAGAAAACTCTTTTTCTTGTGCATTTTTCTCATTGATCTTCACAACCTCATAGTGTTCAGCATTAAAACAATGAAAGGGATAGACTGGGTAGGTTTTTGACCTTGTAGAAGCCTGAGCAGGAAAGAATTGATGCATTACTGTGCCTCAAACACCGATGACCATTCAAGCAGTCAGGTCAGAACAGCATCTGCCTGGAAGGGGGAGAAGGAGAGGGAGAGGGAGAGGGAGAGGGGAGCATATGAAGGTATGACAGCACCTTTCTGGAACCAATTTATCTCTTCAGGTCTGTGAGGACTGCATAATACGCAGCACAAGCACAGAAGTGGGGTCCAGGAGCAGGCAAGACCAATGGAACAAGACCACAACAAGACCCTCAAAGCCCCTCAGCCCATTCCCAGAAAGGTCAAGAAGAATGGACTGCACATGATAACTCATTTAAATGAAGATTTAGATAAACTTAATCCCAGGGTGGAAAACTTACCTATGAAAAACTATCCCCACAAAGCCTGGGTGGTGGCCCAGGACCCTGGACAACCTGTCAGCTGGATCAATGCTGGACACAGGACTGGGGATCCCCTTTCCTCTCCTACCTCAACTCCCTTTAATTTTTCTTTCTTCCTTCTTTTTTTATTCTTTGATAATGATAATGATGATGATCTTGATGATTATAAGATAGAAGCAAAATATATACCAACATCCATGCCAAGTGTGTAGCTTGCTAATAAACTTGCTAATAAACTTTTTTTTTTTTTTTGACACTTTTGGCTTTTGCCATTCTTTTTCTACCATGGGCATACAGATCTTGGTGCTCCATTCCTCCTTTCACCAGCATTTTGAAAACTGTGCATTGCACAGTGCAGATCTCTGTTTTTAGATACAATTCTTCTGGCTTCTGTGGAATGTGCTGGCTTCTTGGTTTTTTTTAATCTCCATATTTATTATATTCTGAAAAGTGCCATAAAATCTGAAAATTATCTTATTTCTGTGTTAATTTACAGGTTTTTCTGTGAATGTGTCTTCCTTCAGCAGCAGAAAGCACTCGTGTCTCTAGGCATCATGGGAGGGGCATAAAAAGCACTGACACACAAGGAGAAGACTTTATGGAGGTCATCAAGTGTTCAGGTATTGCAAATATTGCTGTCTTTGACTTTAGCATGGCTTAATTCAACACCCACTTACCCTCTCTCTTCACATCTGAACGCACAGGATCCTTTTCGTAAATTTTGGAGTGGCTCCATCTGGATAACAACAAATCTTTTGTCTGCTTTCAGATGAAATATGAAGCATCTACCTGTCAGAAAGAATAAGAACATGTGCTATGGAAATGCCAAATTAATTAATTAAATGCCACACTATGGGTGCAATAAAAGTTGTATGTGCTTTATGTAAATAACAACCCCTAGGAATTTACAGCTGTTAAATTAGCGATAACCTTTACTTGAATTATATAGCCCCAAACTTCAGGTTTTAATTAAGTTTTTCCTTGTGCAATAATTTTCAATATGCTTCTGTTGAATGCAATAATCAGTTGAAATACTGTACGAAGAAAAAAAATGTAATTTAAATTGGAAAATTGCAGCCACATAACCCAAACAAAGGCTAGTCTCTGGAAAGTACTAGGAACTGATCACTTGGTAAACTGGGGTCTTTCAAACAAAATGGTTTTAAAATGCAAATTTACATACTTAGTGAGGAATACTTACAAAGTTAGCAAGTTCATCCTGGAATGAGCAAATCTAGAGAGGTGTTAGCATCTAAATTAAAAACCATCAGAACGTCGACTTTTGGGATCCTATTCTGAGAAAAGGGCTGATTTAAAGCCCAGATGAATCCATTGTAATTTAAGACATTTGTCTGCATTGCCAAAATGTAAAGTTTATCTCTGAGTCTTTATATCGGCAGTGTCAGGAGTCGGGTGTCTCCAGAGAGTGATGCAGATATTCAATAATTTGAGTTACCCACTGAGGCTCTCTGTCCTTCCGTTAATTACTGAGCTCCCAGTTTTGGTACACCAACTAAGTTTCCTAAAATGAGTCTGATAAATCTAGGCCCAGGTCTTTTAAAGTGAGTTTGTCCAACAGCTGAGATGACTGCCGTAAGATGCATTTTTGATCTGGTATCTTCAAAGATGGATGGGTTTCAGAAGATGCACCCAGAAAGGAGGTACACATTGGCCAAGGACAAGTCACTGAACTCAAAACAAAACTTAGGGATGTGGAACAGCCTGTAGAATAGAGAGAACAAGCTCTTGGTGACCTATGGAGCAGTGAAGAATGATCAGAGTCGTGAGGATTGGTAAAAATCCTTTGATTGTGTCATCCAGTACTTCATGCACCAATCCAGCAGTGGCTTCATTGTCCTGCCTCAGCAATGTCCTCTCTACCCATGCCAATGAAAGTCATATATCACTTCTGAGGAACATTCAAACCTAGAAAATTCAATCTGAAAAGCTGATGGGTTTACAACAGCAAGTCCCCTTGAAAACAGGAGTTTGGGCTAGAAATGTTCTGTGTTAGTCTGACTGGCTCCAGGCACAGCTGGCTTGTGTTACCTGTGTGGTGAGACACAGAAGCCGTGTGATAGTGCACAGGCAGGGAGACAAAAGCAGACCCGTTGGCATGTTATTGCCTTTGGGAATACTGCCCAAGTGCTAACTTTAATGTAGTGCTAAGAAATTTGATTAAGCTCTCCATCCTATCTAGCTTTTTACATTGTCTTTACATATCTTGAACTGGATTTATCTTGGATTTCCAGTTTGATAATAATTTTCTACTTTTAGGATAGATTATTTTCCTATTTCACAGGCTTCTCTAAATTTTACCATAAACTCAGAAAGGAAGTGTTAGAGATCAGTCACCCCAAACTCATTCCCACATTCAAGAGTCCATCTCAGTCATGAAACAATAATGAGCTTCATAGAGTTAGCACATTCAAATTTTTTTTCAGGTGTGCTTTCAACATTCACCTAGAAATATAAGGTCCACTGAAAGATGTATTGCACTATGATCCAAGAGAAACAGAAACTAAGGCACATGGCAAAGCAGACTCTACCTTTTAAGGAAAATAATTGTTCTCTAACCAGTTAAGTTGGGAAAAAACTCTTGGTCTAAAGATCAGTGAGGTCTGACAGCCTTTCAGCTCAGGAAGGAATAAATGGCTTCTGAGGAGAAAGGGTAATGCAGACTCTAAATCTATCTGATGGTGTGATTGCAAGGCTCTGATGGAAGCTCATTTATACAGGTGAACTGCTTGGTGTAAAAACTTTTTTCCTGCTTTAGATGCATCTTGAAATATATGTCACTCACAAAGCCATATCTCCTTGTCAGAAGAGAGGAAATCAGCAGAATTTTAAACTGCTATGGCTGATGCAAATTTAGTATTGTATTTAGAGTTTACTCAGCTGTCATAGGCAAAAAAAATAGCTTAAACTGTGAATGTTAACAGGCATCAGATAATTGGTTGTACATCTGTCTGCAAGTCAGTGTTTGAATATGAACTTTTGCACTCCCAAGAAGAAGTCTGCTGCCTGCTAGACAGAATGGGTATTGCCTGGCTGTAAATTCTGATAATGAAAAAAGTGGCATACCCTGAAGTCTCTTATTAATAGAGATGAGAGAGAAGCATCAGTTAGAAGGCTGATCAGGCACTGAGCCTGATTCAGAGAAGAATCAAGAAGAAAAAGTAAAACTTGCGGGTTAAAATAAGATCAGTTTAACAACTGATTATATTATATTATTAAAATTATCATAATAATAGTAAAAAAAAGGACAGCTAGGGAGCTAAACCCCAAGAAAAACAGGTGATGAATATTACAATTGCTGAACACTGCTGAGCAATGCCAAACCTGTTCCCAAACTGCAACTGGCCGCCCTCCAAGTGTCTCCCCCAGTTTATATACTGGGCATGATATTCTATGGTATGGAATATTCCTTTGTCCAGTTTGGGTCAGCTGTCCTGTGCTCCTGCCCACATTTGCTTCACCTCCTCACTGTTAGAACATGGGAAAGTGAAAAGTACTTGACTCAGAGTAAATACTGTTCACCAACAACCAAAATATAAGTGTATTATCAACATTATTCTCATACTGAATCCAAAACACAGCAATGTAGATTTCTCAATGGATCCATTTGGTATCCATTTTCTCATCACAGGTGGATGACAGATCCGCTGGTTGATGCCATCACAATGCCTGAATTTTGGCCACATTTTTGTCAAATCCTTGGCTCTGAGCAAGTGCAGTGTTTCCCATGTGAGAAGTCCAACGCAGTGAGGCCATGAGGTCGCACAGCACTGCTTGTGCGTAGGAAGAAAGGCTGAATTCTCAATGCATCCATGTGCCACACACTATGCTTGGAAACCATTTTGGCAATGTTCAAAAGCCTCAGCTGTGTATGTTAAACACAGCAACACATCTTGCAGCCTTGGACTGTGCAATTCTCCAGTTGTACATGCTTTGATATGCAATGAACTCATAATATGTGTTGATGAAAACAGTGCTCACCAAGCTTAGGACCATGACATCAAAGTTGAAATAATTTTACTTCACTGCATGATTAAACAAATGTCTTGAGGAAAAAATGGAGTTATACAGACTACCACACACCTTTAAAGCATATTTCTCACATAAACATAAAGACTGCCTCTAGTATGTTGCTGCTGGAAATGTTCTGCCAGGTTGCTATAGCAACTTCTGCTATGTAAATTAGCAAGAGCTTTATCACAAGATTTTTAGATTGTTGGATTTGGGGAAAAATTCTGGAATAAGAGCTGAAGTAAAAAATAAGCTGGAGAAGCATCTAAAGGGACCAATTAGTAGTTAGCCATGGTCCAGGGGCAACTGGATAGTAAATGATTTTTTAAACTACAGTTTTCAACATGATTCTATTTTCTCCTTACAGTTTGTACTGGCAAAGGTGGTGGCACTTACATTGAAGAAACTCCCTTTTAGGCCTCAAGCCATTTTAAATAATCCACTTATATTATAGAAGTGCAGAAGTGCAGAGGTGCAGTATCTGTAAACTTAAGGCGCCTTAAGAGGCTAAAAACCAAATGAGAAACCACAGAAGATAAACACCTAATTCTAAGATTACCTCAAAGTTGTTGAATGCTCTAAACTTTTGAAAAACACTGCAAGGTCATTTTTAACTCTGTTCTGCTCAATAAAATAGCAATGTGACTGCCAGGGGAATCTTTTTCTAATAAGCCTCTCCATTTCAAAATGGACCATGAATTTCTGAATTTTCTGTGTCTGATCCAAAGTATATTGAAAGGCACCTGGTGACCTTAGCTGATTTTGTGTTAATCTCTAGGATATTTAGGGATGATTATTTAGTTTACAGATAGTGACGACCTACTGGTTAGAGATCCCCAGGCTCATTAGCGTTCCTCAGTGAAATCATTAGGTGTACAGACAGAATACATTTAAATGTCCAATCCTTGTTTCCAGAAGAGTAACAGACCGGTCAAAGAGTAAAGTAAAACGCAGAGGAAAAGCAGTTTTTTCTTTTTCTTTATAAAAGCATTATGTCTGTGGCTGCCTGATGGAACTTTGTTAACTGCTGCTGTTACCAACACCAGGTTATCACACAGCAGTAAAAGGATAAGAACATACTGGCCCTCATGGATGGCTTAGCAGGCGACAGGGGCATCAAGAGCAAAAGTGATTCAAAGTGAGTCAAAGAACTATCTGTCTGATAATATGTGTCCATTTGCAAAACATTTGAAAACTCCTATATTTACATCATTGGAGGGCACAATATGATTTTTCGCAACAGAAAACATTTCAGACAAAAAAGCTTATGCTGAACTAGCTCTTTCACAAAAGTCTGGGTTTTGTCAAAAATAGACCCTTTAATGGTATAATTCAGGGGTTTTTTTTCCATGAGTTAAAAAAATATGAAAAAACCACGAGGGAGAGAAAAATCAAGAACCTTTCTAGTAAAAAAAAATGAACAGAAGAATGTTTTCAATGAGGATTGGAATAGAAAATATAAGATTTGATGTGTACATATCCATCTTAATGATGCATGAAAAACCTTTCAGATACAGAGTTTTGCACTAGTTATTGATAAATGCTAGGTGCATTTTTTTTTTGAGAATTTCATGGGAAATGAGGGTTTTTTAGTTTTGTTTTTCCAGTGTACGTATAGACACTCTGCCTATATAATTTTTCTTCCTGAAACACAGAATGATTTCGACTATACACCAAAAATAATTGAGATTACAAGTGCAAATGCAAACACTGATTCAACACAAAATTCACAGTACTATTTTTTTTATTTATTTATTTGTTTACTGCCTGGCTTACATCTTCAATTTGTTTGGTAGAAAAACTGTTTGTATTAAGGAGAATCCTGTTATTTTGGAGGTCAAAAATGAAGCTGTAACTGACATTTTTATAACATCAGGGAGATTTCTAGGAAGGGAAAAATTTATATTCCTGATATTTCACACTAAAAAAAGTCATAGTTTTTATTGACAAAGTTGCCACCAAAACATATTGAGATTTCCCCCTGCTCCAAGTCATATATAAATGAAATGTTCACCTTAAAAAAAAAAAAAAAAAAAAAAGCTATATTGAAATTTATTAATATTTTCCACTATTCTCCCTTTTGGATCTATTGTTTCTTATTTCCCATAGGATCTGAATTTGTGCCAACTGCATATCAATAGTCTAATAAATTCAGAGTGCAATCAGTAAATATTTCACATTTTTCAAATATGGAAGTTACATTTATTTTTACCTTTTTCATTAAAAATATGATCCAAAAATGACTTTCTGATTTTCATTAGATAAGAAAGGAAAAGTTTGGATAAGAATGAATGAGCTGAGACTTCTGTCTGGTAAAACATTTTTATTTTTCAGCCTACTGCTTTGTATACTGGGCTACTGTTAGAAAGAAGAAGAGGGAAATAATCTAAAAGTAAAGAAGCTTGACAGGGAAAAAGAAAACAAGACATTCTTCTTACTTTTAATTAAAGATGTAATAATAAAGAGAGGGACATTTTACCCTAGACCCATGGATAAGAGTGTAGGACAGAAAATTCAGATGCTTCAAACCTACATTAAAAGACTTGAGTTATTTAAACAGTATCCCAGCATGGAGGGCTTTGGAACTACAAAGAACAGGGTAGGAAAATGGTAAGAAACTGGGGAGGAGAGGAGGTTGTTTGTATTAGGATCGAAGTTGCCAGACAGCAAGATGAGTGAGAGTCTGGAGAAAGAACTTTGAGATTTATTGTGGCCCTTTAGAAAGTTACCAGCATAAAAAAACACTAGCATTATTCATCAGAAAAAAATCACATTTCTGAGCATATCAAAACTAGGGTAATGTTTCAATCAGCAACAAATCAAGGATGATAAAATTTGGTGTCATCTGTGTCATTACTGATGACATCAGGTGACATTTGCTACGTGATACCTTTTGACATTGGTTTGGCAACCTTAGTCCAAAACCCAGGTGCTCTGTTTGTCTGAGTTCAAATAATGATTAATCAATAAGAATCAGGCACTTTCTGAGGGCTTCAGTGACACACTGCAACTTCCTTGGCACCCTCCTGGATCTCATAAGTCCTGCAGGTAGAAGCCAACAACTATTTGACATGACTGAGCTCATCAAACTTGGAAAATGCTTCTCTGAGGATTCAGATGATATTGAAGAGAAATTTTGGTACCTTTCCATGTAGACACGTACAGCTCCAATACTTCTAAAACATGTTTTCTTACCTTCATGGAAGTTCCATGTTACAGTTTTGGTGTTAATCACACTTGATGTCTGCCCTGGGATAGATTTTAGGCTCCCACTTTAATGTCTGAAGTCTCTACATTTTATTCCTCTCTTCCCATTTCCCCATCTGTGCCACTGCATACTTAATCATCGCAGATCTGTGATAGCTACCCCGAATCTCATTACAAAGTCAGGCGAAGAGAAAATCATGGCATACCGTAATGCTAATAAGCTAAATCAGGCTCTGAATATAACTGCTTTCCCTTTGCTGTTCAGATATGCGAGTCAGAGATGTTCTCAGCTAATTATTTAAAAGCTATGGTTTGCTCTACTGCTTAACATACTCACTGAGCCAAAGCCCCAGTAAAGGTAGTGCTGATGGATTCTTTGTGTCCTCCATGCTGTCAGTCATAATCACCTTTTGCGTATGGGCCCATAATCGATTTTGAATTAATGTGGTCAGTGGTCCCTTGCAGGGTGGGCTCCTGGCATGTGAGTGTCTGCTGCTTATTAGCAGAGGATCTTATGCAAGATGTGAACCTGAGAGAGGTCAGCACTATGCTGATTTGATTTAAATATTAAACAATCTATTTGTGTCATACTCTCCTCTGACTGGAAATCAATGGAGCTTTACTGCTCCGAAATGGAACGGCTCTCTCGACAAATCAGGTCTTTTCTGTGTGCAATTCAATTAATACAGTACAATGAATTATACATAGCCAGTGAACAAGATGTTTGACATGGTCATAGAGCTGCAGATGAGATTTGGTAGGTGACCTACAGGCTCAGATCTTCCTCAGTGCATAAAGCTCCAGCTCTCATTGTGGATTTTGATATCCAGCAGACCTCACAGCTCTCCTTCCATCAAGATGCTGAAAGCCTTCCCTCTGTGTTCATAATTAATATGTTCTATATGTAACAGAATAACTTGCATGATTAACAGTTCCCCTTTTACATACATGGCTGACTAACAACTAAACAAAGCATTTATTACGACAGAAAAAGGGCAAAGCTGATAGCAACGTATTATTTTCACTCCTTGTTTCAGCTTTGATACAACAGAGATAATTTCTTTAAATAATGATTTTTAAAAAGTACATTATTTGCTTTCCAACTAAATGCCCTGTGCTTTAACAGGTGAACTGAATGCTACCACCCTTATTTTTATACAAGTGTGGCAGAGAATTCTGATATAATTCAGATTCTGATCCTGCTAAGTCAAATTCAACTGTACAATAAGAAACAAAGCACAAAGGGCTGAATCTCAAGGCAGAAGCACCATAGTGAAGCTGGAAGGCATTAATATTAACTCGTGGTTAGAGTTTGAAACCTGAGACATAAAAAAATATCCCAGGATTTGCAAGGCTTTGTTTATTCACAGATACTCAAACCAGACAGAACTATCAGCTCAGAATTACTGAGTACATCTCTGTGTTAATCACCAGATAATCATTGTTCTGAACTGCTGGTAACCATTTTTGCATCTTTTTCTGGAATTCTAATTTTATACATAATAGAAATGTATCAAGATCTGCATAGATATGATGTTAGTCCTTCCAATTCAGGCAACAAATTATGCAGGTGATTTTACTACCATAGCCAGTGAACTACGGCTCCAGGGCTGACTGCTTATGTGTATTTACTCTGGATTTCATGCAATTTGTGTTACTTTTACAATAAACAGATTTATAAAAGAGAAAACACTCATGTTTCAGATATCCACATTTTCTATACCTACATGATAGATCTCTGGACTTGATGAAGACATTCTTACTGTAGAAGTAATAAATAGTATGATATTATCTGTATAAATTGAGGGATGGAATAGAATCCCATAAAACATTACTTACTTTTTTCAGGAAAATAACATTTTTGCTTCCATAACTCAGAATTCATAATATATGTTATATAATTTGCTACAGAAAATCACTTCTGCAGCAGAATGCCCAGCTGTGTACTTAAAGCAAATTGTTTCATAGGGGAACAGTGCTCTCCAGTGATCAAAGAAGGGAACTGTTTTAGTCATAAAACAGGTAATTTTGGTCTCCTTTATTTTCTTAGCTTTACTTCCTTTTTTCCACAGTGATTGGTAAGATTATCTTCTACATAAATATTCACATTTTCACTTCCAGGACTTTTTTCCATTTTTTTTTAATAAAATATGTCTTGTGAGGCGAATTGTTTTATATACTCAGTTCTCCTTGAAATTCCCTCCACTCCTCATACACACTTCTGAGAACTTAAAGCATTTCTTGGCTAAATCACCTGAGTATTAGCAAAGTTTTGTTTACAAAACTAGAGATCATTTTTGTTCATGAAAATTATAAACCTATGACTAATTAATCATGAAACTTATTGGATGTATTAAATTCAAAGTAGATGGGTTTGCATTTTATTGAGAAATAAATTCCTGCAGAATTTTCAACTAAAGAACTACAGAAAACTTAATACAAAGTTTTGCTAATCACATCCTCTTAAAATGTAAGGGAAAATAAAAAAGGATAAATCTTTGTTTTCCTTTTATTCTTGTCTGTTTTTAAGAGAAATATTAAGAACATGTTGGATCTTCACTTTATGTGAAGTACTTGTGCTTTATATCAGTACAGTTAAGCCAGTAGAGAGAAGGAACAAGACTCATCTTGACATTTTACCCATCCATTAGCCTGATAGCTGTAAGCTCAGGCTTCTGCTGTACTCAGAAGAGACAAATAGCTACACCAGTCCCTTTCTAAGAGATGTGAGATGAACCATCTTCCAGAGATAACTTAGTGACTACAGAATGAGCCTAGGCTACTAGTGCAAATGTTCATCTGCAGATGATGATGATGACTAGCTGAGATGAATGTGCATCGTGCTGGTAGACATGATTCAAAATACTAGATTCTGTACCAAGAAAATAACCCATAAATTGAGGAAAAATCCTCACTAAAACTAGAATCCAAGGCCATATTTTGTAAACGTGTTTTAAACACTGAAATAGAAGAGATTTGTTATTATACTCTTTTTTTAGTTGCCTCTATTTTCATGCAGATAGTCATCAGGGTGAAAATGCTAAGAAGCAGTTTTAAATAATGTCACAACAGAACAGACTACAGCCAGGTAGCTCTTCAGAAACAGGACAACACTGTTCCATGCAGAAATTTTCTTCTGGGGACTTTCACTAACTCTGAGCTATGGACCCAGTTCCTTTTGAATCTTCAGTCTCTTGAAAGCACAAACACCTACTTGAGAGTATGTGGTTGTACTCTAAATAGCAATGACTGCATCATTTTCATGTTTCTTAGGATCAGAACCCAGATGCCATGTCTGGATTAGTGCAGCAAACTGCACTAGCACGGACCTGCAGGATGACAGAGCTGCTGTTGAAGCCCCAAAATCTTCATCACATGCACTTCAGAAAGGTTTACCTCAGTGAAGTTCCTGTCTGGCCCCACAGACTGAATGACCATCAGTGACCAGATTGCATTAGCTGTGCTACTGACACACTTTCTCAAGCTTGGCTGGAAGCCAAAATGAATCCAGTTTGAATATCCCACTGCAAACTCTTCATTGTAAAACACACTACAATGCAAACCAAAGTGAAACAAAAGATAATTATTAGGAGATATTTTCCTAATATGGACTACATAAATGCTAATACATTTAGTGGAGACACTTGATGTTGCATGAGTATTGCTACATTTTATCTTTAAACTGCTGATGGGACATTTGGAAGCCATCAAACTTTACAAAGTGATGATCCTCTTAGTTCATAAAAGCACCTTTAAAAATAAAAAAATGGCATCCACATCCATGTGTGCACTTTACACAATACCTTTGCTTTGTAGAGGGTATTTCTATAAAAGCTACAGTTAAAGATAAAATATGTATCTGTGACTTTTCCAGCTGCACTCTTTAAAGATGGTTTGAAATATGTTAAAAACAGGCCTTGTGACATCTGCTTTTAAAACTATTAGATTATTGTATTTGGTACTAGTGTATTTCAAATGTCTTCCTATACACAATTATATGTTTTTACTGTATATGTGTGTTTACTGTATATTTGTGTTTATTCCAGTAAAAACATTTTGTGTGATCAGCCTGCAGACCCAGAAAAGACCTTGTATCACTGGCAAAATTACATCTTGCTCCTAACCTATTATAAGAAATATCTTTCAACTTCAAAGTCAAGCTTATTTTGCCAGATATCACAAAGATGACATTTAGAAAAATACGTTTGTTTTAACCATTATGTTCCAGGGACAAAAGAGAAGCAATATTTATGGGGTGATATAAGGCAATAAGAGGCAATGAATACTATCATAACACCTATATTTATACTGCTTACACTGCTTACTGCTTATTTTCTGTCCCAGACAAACTGGCATAGTTTTAGCCATGTTCTTACTTTTACCAGCCAGAACTGTGGCCACAATCAATCTTTTCTTTGAGAAAAATCATTAGCCTCTGCAAACTGCCATGTTGTAACTAGGCATTGTTTAGGGAAATCTTCATGAGCCCATGACCAAAAGTGTTCCAGGGTCCATTCTAAAAACTTAATAGAAAATGCAATCATGTGGCAAAACCCATGTCCACACCTAGCCCAATTTTTGAGTATTATTATTTGAGTAATATTATTTGAGACTTACCTGCACAGTGCTACCAAAGTTTTAATCCCGGCACGTTAATCTTAGTTATGGTCCCATATTTATATATATGGAAAGCCACTTTGAAACAGAAGTGCATGGTTTCAGGGGCACTTGCAATTTCTGTCATCTCCTTAGCTTTAGAGCAATAGGCATTCTCTTTTAAAATAAAATCTTGAATAAATATCGTAATTTCACTATTAGCTCAAGGGAATTGGTAACAGCACCAAGCCTGTCAGAGTTCAAGAAGTGTTTGGACAATGCTCTCAGACACATGGTGTGATTCTTGGGGTGGTCCTGTGCAGGGACAGGAGTTGGACTTCAATAATCCTTGTTGATCTCTTCCAGCTCAGGATATCTTGGGATGATTCTATGATTCAATCAAATAAGGTATCTTCAAATGAGGAATTTTTTTTTTCTGAATGTTCAGGTTTAAAACTATAGACAAACATACCAGGAAAATGATTCAGAGACTTTTTCTCTCAAAGCTCTTCTCCTCCTCACTCACTTCCTCTCATTCTCCTTCTCTTCCTTCTGTGAATATTCCAGTGAGTTTTGTTCAGTCTCCTTCATTCCTGCTTTCATCGCTTTTGTGGGAGTTACCACACTTCATCTCTACAGATTGGTGATACATGTGTATAAAATGCTTTTCTCTAAATAGTGATTTCAGCATCAAAAAGTAGAAATATCTTTCTCATTCACAAAGAAGTAGAATAGCAAGAATAGCACCTTATGACTTTGGGATAACTTATATATCATTTAACAGTATCTTAAAAACACATACTGGGAAAAACAAGAAAAAGCAAAAGAGACAAGAATTCAGTATTCTTTGGGTATTCTTTGTGAATCTTATTCTCTGAAGAATAAAGACTGTTCCTTTGAAGAAAGTCACTCTAAAAAGAGATTTCCAGGATCTCTACTGAGAGTTCAGAAATCTTCATCCTTGATTCCAGTAAGAGATTAGCTGATCCAAAAGCAAAGCATAGAACAAAATCAAGACTCTTCTGATGATCTGTGTTTAGCGTTAGTCCTTTTTTTGTTTTTCTTGTTGCAGACATAAGACTGTAGTTGCCTGTCATATGTAATTTCTGATCTAAAAATGTTACAGAACAACTAACTTGTGCCTATCTAAGGTATTCACATATGTTGAATTAAAGAAAGATAGCTGAAGTTTATTTTTTCATTTTCTGATAACTGTGATGATATAAAACATGTCTTTGCACCTTAAGAGGAATTAAATTCTAATTCTGTTTTGCATTGGTTTCGTTAATAAAAAAAGTATATTAGCCATCTAACCTTTGAAAATATAATAACTGATTTAGACAATTAGTTTTGGGATCAGGGTCCCTGTTTACCAATATCTGTAGTACTCCTTAAATATAAGTTATGAAAATAATCCAATAAAGTCAATAAGCATCAAGGCTGATACTCTTTATTCCCCTTTAGTTACTTTTGTGGAAGATGGATGGTCTAACCTTGGCAAATTTCGTCTCTTACTCCAAAAGTTGCTTCTCAATTAAAAATTACTTCTTGCAGTGACCAGTAATATTTCCTGGTACTTGCTCTTCCTTTTGGTGTTGTTAGAGCTCGTTAGTAAGCCACCATTGACCTCCCAGTGCCCTGTGAGAAATGCTTAGGCAACAATTTTTGTAAAAGCACAACCTCTGAAGTCCCAGTTTTCCACATTCCTGCCCAAAAACAACTCAGTCAGCCACCCGATTCATGGCTAGAGGTGAACTCGTTCCCTCATAAACACGGGCTGATACCTCACAGGTAAAAGCTCAGTTTCAGAACCATCTTTGCAATGACTTCCTAAGTTCTTAAAGGGCTTGCAGATAATAATCCCCCTTCTGCCCCTCTTCACGCTCCACACTCATATATCTAAATGTATGTGTCTCTTGCTTAATTCAGGTTTAAAATTCCATTAATCTTTACTCACACAGTCAGTCTCCTTACACCACTCCTTTACTCCTTCCTATACATTCTCCATTTCAATTTTCTGCCTGTACTGAAACTCCTGACTGTAGTGTCTTAATGTTCAAAGTTTGTAGTACTTGACAGCTACTGGTAGCTATGAGTGACACAAAATTTTTGAAGTTATTGAGAATTCTCGCTTATGTTTCACATTGGCTGGGAACACAGAGAATTTTCCTATTACAATTTTTTTCTTCCATCCACTCATGCTAGTAAAACCACCAAAGTTCTCTTCTATGGGATATTCTTGGAGTTTTCTGTCTGTATCCCAGAAACTGTTACTGATTATATTAGGCAAATTTTAAAACCAATAGCATTTTGAAAATTCTGTTTCTAATCTTATATCCAGATGTTACACAAGTTTTATTCCTCGGGTTACTCTGTATATTGAAAATCACATGAAGTGTACTGAGCTTTACATTTTCTTGTGATTACTCATTTATATACACTATTTGTTTCTTGCACATCTGCTCTTTACACTATGTTTTGTATATTTTTATTCATTTCTCTTTATTCTGACTAGTTCAATTACAGTTCTGTTTGTCTTTCTTTTGATTTTCGGCTTTGATATTCATGTTCATATTTTGTGCCAAAGGCTAAAAAAAACTCTGATGTTAGAAGGTTTTAACAGCAAGCCAAAACTATTGGAGAAAGTTTTTATATTTTCAAGTATTCTGAGGAGGTTTTGTAAAGGGTAAAATTGAAATATGTATCGGATTCAGTTTTAAAAGTACTTCAGAACTTGCACTATCAAATCCCATTGTCTTGGAATTAG
This sequence comes from Daphoenositta chrysoptera, assembly GCA_013397915.1. Lineage (NCBI taxonomy): Eukaryota > Metazoa > Chordata > Aves > Passeriformes > Daphoenositta > Daphoenositta chrysoptera. The sequence goes on along the minus strand of VZRO01003854.1, from coordinate 318,122 downwards.
ACCAAGTTGCTGAAGTGCCTGCAGCAGATTTAAAAATGCATCATAGGCTCCAGAGTCACTCAGTGAATGTCTGTACTGTAGATGAACTCTTCATGCCCCAGAAGTTGCACAGAGATCCACCAAGGCTCATTTAATACCCATCTGTTAAACTGTTCTTTGCAGACCAGTGTGATGCTATGATTTAACTGTTTATACATTCAAGTTTATACTGGGGGAGGAGAACCTCAATCCATCCCACTCCTACCAGTTTGAGGCCAGTGCCAGACCAAGATGCCAAGAGCATGGAGAGGGATTGCAGGTCAGCAGGAGAGCACCTGAAAGGCATCACAAGGGAATTCCAGCCACTCCAGTCAGAAATGCAACTTCATCGGAGCCCTAACTCAAATATCTCTGTGCAAATGCCCATCACATGGGGAATAAACAGGAGTTAGAGACATGCACACATCTGCAGGGCCATGACCTTGCTGGCATCATGGAGACGTGATGGGCATAGGATTATGACTGGAGTGTTGAAGTGGAAGGACACAGGCTCTTTAGGAAGGACAGGCAGGGAGACAATAGGGGATGTCACCCTCTATGTCAATGACCATCTGAAGTGCACGGTGCTTCCTTTGGGCATGGATGAGGAGCTTATGGGTCAGGACTAAAGGGAGGGAATGGACAAATGACATTATAGTGACAGTGTGCTACAGGCCACCCAAAGAGGAAGACCAAATGGATGAGGTCATCCGTAGACAGTTAAAAGCAGCCTGATTGTTCACAAGCCCTAGCCCTCGTGGGGGGCTTGAACATCCCTATACCTATTGGAAGGACAACAGAGCAGGGCATAAGCAGTCCAGGAGGATCTTGGAATGCATTGATGGTAACGCCCTTCTCCAAGGGATAGAGGAGCCAGCAAGGAGCGGTGCCATGCTGAACCTTGTTCTTATTAACAAGGAGGAGCTGACAGGGAATGTGAAGCAGCCTGGGCTGCAGTGACCACGAAATGGTGGAGCTTGAGATCCTTAGGGCAGTGGGGAGGTCACACAACAAACTCACTGCCCTGGAGCTCAGAAGTGTATTTTGGTCTCTTGAGGTACTCTGCTTGGTAGAGTACTATGGGATCCAGTGGAATGCGTCCCTGCCCAAGGGGGATGGAACTAGACGATTGTTAAGGTCTCTTCCCAAAACCATTCTACGATTCTGTGATTACAACACAGCCTGAGGTACAGAAGACTCTTCATCTGTAAAGGATTCCAATAGATGCAATGGTCAAATCAACTTAAAACTACATTATTCACAAATATTTCTCACGGTTAAGAGGTGGTGTTTTTAAAGAGTTGAGAGCTGAATGTCCTTTGACAGAAACAATTCTCTTTGTTCACACATAATTTTCACACAGAATGGCATTCACAGATGAGAGGTATTTGATTTCTACAGAACTTGAATCCTATTCATGGCCATGCATACAGTGCTGTACTGTAGTTCTAGTGTTTTAAAAGTGCACTGTGCAATTGGAAGAAGAAATATTGCTACTGGTTGGATTCCTGAAGACAAAAGTATCATGTTTTCCTGTAGACAATAAAGTTAATGAGACATGATTTCTTTTATATTTCAGTCCTATTTCATTTATGTCATCCATAACACCCTGGTAAAATCACCTCTGCTCTAAATCAGATGATCCTTTATGAACTAGACATACAAGAAGAGAAAAACATGTATTAGTGTTGAACTACATGCATATGAATGGCTGGTTGTTACTGAAGGGAATATGTAATGGCTGATTTCACTCTCCATTGGCCTCAAGAGAGGCACTATTTTGGCCCTTTCTCCCTTTAGTCAGTAACCTTAGTAACCTAAATTTGTAGGAACATCAATAATTATCTTGAAGAATTCTACCCAGCTTTAAGTGAGGTTAAAATTATCCAATGTGTTTCAAAATTAGCAAGAAGGGACTGACAAAAACTTCGTGGAATGGACTTCAAATTAATCTCATTTCATCAGGAAAAAATGCTACATTTTCCATTCATAATAATGGTTATCAGGAATTATTCTGAGCACAAACATGGTATAAAATGTAGCAAATTGTGCCTAGGAGTCCTCTGTTAATGGGAGATGACCACTAAGTTTATCTAAAAAGTTATAACTTTAAAAACAAACAAACGAAAAGAAAAAAACCTCGAAAACCTGAATCTGTTACAGTATGTGCTCGATTTCTCTTCTCTTTTTATTGAGTTCCTGAATAAGTTATTCACCCACCATTCCCAAAGTGGGATATTTTTTGACCAAAAAAACAGTAAAACAATACCAGAACACATTTGGATTCTTTCTGTTCTTTTACCTAGAAGAGCTTCATATGTTTTATTTATATTTTTTCCATCCAAAGTAACACAAAATAAATCATTTCTTATGTGCATTTCCAAGAAGGAAGCTGAAGGTACAGATCCCAGAAGCCTCTGTGTTAACATTTAAAATTTGAAGAAACAGAGATATAACAGTGACTATTTGGAACTTCCTCTTCTTGATCTGTTGACAATGAGCAAGTGAAGCAGAAATTCTAGCTGTAACTGCTCAGCACTGGTGTTTTGAGAAGAAATGATCTGGCACAGTGGGAAAGAAGGTCCAACTCCAAGAAGGGGTTGGAAGGTTGGATGCAGGAGCTCCAGAGACACAACATTTCTTGCAAGGGAGTGAGGTTTTGTGCCTCGGCAGAGTAGGATGCAGCCTCAGCATTGCCTTGTAGACACCCAGGAACGGGAGCACTCAGGGCACAAGCCCAGAGGCCGCCTTTGTGCAGCAGAGCTGGCCCAGGGGATGCACCCCCAGCCTGGATGAGGCACCCATGAAGCTGCTCTTGGGACTGGTGCTGGTGCAAGCGTGCACAGGGAATGTCCTTGTGACCCGTATTTGCAGACTCCGTGTAGAAACATGTATTGTGATGGGACTTTAAGCAAACATTGTTCATTAACTTTTTGTGTTAAATTTAAGCACAAATGTGTTTAGTTTGACTTGAGGGGTAAAATTCTCCAATGCAAGCATCTTCAAAAAGAAGCTTTATTCAAAGGATGGTTTTCAGTTATTTTTGGTTATAACTGTTCTCTGTCTGGAGAAATAGCCCAGTTTGTTAGCCTGTATGATGAGAGATATTTGCCAATCCTGTCTAAATTTGTGTGGTTCTGCAGAAGCTCTTCATTGATGTTTAGCCGTACTATATATACAAATGGCAAAATGTGTGGGTAAATTGAAAATAACAATATTTTTTTAGATAAAAGCAGGACTACCCTGCAAGTAGGATAAGAGCTTGGCAGCCAGTGTCAAACCTAGAGACTAGGAGGGTCATTGTGTTGGCTACTGGATGGGCCATCTCCCCATAGCTGGGGAGACCACTGAGCCCGGGGGTCAGCTGATACACCCATCTGTGTGTGTGTGTTTGTGTGTCTGAGCATGAAGAGAGGGAGCCCAGGGCATCTGGGACCAGATGAGTCTGAAAGAAAGACCAGGGGAGTCTGAAAGTACAAGCCCAGTCTGGAGGGATCCATAACACGCCATTCAACCTCAAAGTCATACCATGGTCATGCAATAGCCAAAACATATGTGCTCCTCGTGTAAAGCTATTTCATGCACTAGATTTTTTTTCTATTCAGTTTGTCAAGAAGTGTTTCTAACTAGTGGAACAGTTTCAGTTGAGTCCACTCTGGACCCTTCCTCCATGTTTACATCTCCTTTGCATATGGCATATAGAAAAAGTAAATTCCCCCTAGTGGAGGAATATAGTGATGCTTTCTAGGGAAAGCTAATGCTTTCCCATTCCTTCTCCATTCTCACCCACTTTATGTCTCAAAGGTATTCTACACTGGTCTTCAAACATGCCAATTTTCTACCATCCTCAGTCATGAAAAAAATCTTCTATGGGAATGAAGGCTTCCAGGGGTTCCTAGAGAAACACATTTTCTAGTGAAATAAAACCCCTATGGAACATCATGTACATTGTTATTTAAAGTCAAGTAAAAGATGGCTTCATGCTAGAAAGGTTATCCAGCTTTTGAAAGCTTGAAATTCAGATGCCCATGCAAGGGGCACTAAAGGAGAAAACAAATATTTTAACTTGCTTTTCTGGTAAAATGGCTGTGGCTATGCTTGGCAACTGGTTTTTGGGGACTGCATGAACACAGCAGGGCAGGCAGAGTCCTGCTTACAGCCCTGTTTATCTTAATGGCAGTATTATTTCTCTCAGTAGAAAGAAAAAAAAGGTGTTTAAAAATGTAAATAAAATTCCTTCTCGTTTGAATCAGGGATAGCCATAACAAATACATCTTTATGGAACAGAAATTAAGTAGCAGTGTACAGCACTAGACAGCATTGCCTTCTTGGAGTTGAGAAGCAGCAGCCTGAGTAATCTGCTGCCTTCTGTCTTGTGGTAACTCTTGCACCCTGCATGTGCTAACTCTACACTGAAAATTCATTTGTCATTTTATCTGACAATCATCTCTCAAGGATTGTCAGTCTGGTGATCTCCTTTTCAGACCAACAATCTGCTATCCTACTGAGAGCACTCTCCACTGCCACTGAAGTGTAATTAAGATTATCCTGTATGAATGGTCCCTTCCACCCCTACAAAATTTGAAATAAACTACTACATGAAAAGTACTTACATAGGTATATAATTAAATCCTTTAGTAATAATCCCTTTAGTTAAGTCAGTGCAATATCTTATGAGTAAAAGACCTGCAGTTCACAATTTGAAGAGTCTTGGTAATTACTCTATTCAGGAAAACCTCTGTGCCCACACAAAGCCTTCTCCAGATGGAAGCATATGCAAAGATTTGGCCTGATCAGTACTTGGATAGGATGTGCAAGTGAACACTGACTGCACTTGCATCAGGGACTGATTCACTGAGTAGCTTTCTACATCAGCTAAAATCATGTTTCAGGATATGATATTTTTGGATATGCTGCATTCAGATAACCACCTTTTATTAAAGAAAAGACATATTAGCAAAGGACACTAAAATACTATTTTTTTACCTAACTTTCCACAACCTAAATAACCTTAAGGCTGTTTATGTCCTTTCCCCTCCTTATAGTCTCCCAGTATTTTCCCTTGCATGCAGGATTCTTCCCTGGCCTCACTCCTACACAGATCTGCAGTGCTATTTTCCGTGGCCAATAGCTGTCACATTCCACTCCAGAACAAACTAGTCTTTGATGGGCACAGTGCTATTTCCAAATGAAGTTTGCTGGCTGTTATGTTATTCTCCAGGGTGACATGAGATATATAGTCACAAAACATCAAATGGAATATTTTCTCCTGAAAAGAGCTTTGATAATTTTCTCTGGTGAACACCTTAACTTCTGGTTGCCAGATCTTCCTTATGAGACATGCTTATAAATTCCATAAAGGCCCTCCAATATTCTTTTCAGTAATTCTGAGGCATCTACACTAAATGAACAAGACCAAGGAAGAGCTGTCAATTGTCAATTTGTCAATTTTAGTTGACAAATCTATCATACATAGAGATACCTTCCTATATGCCTAAGAAGTCAGGTAGATGAGATGTTGTTGGTTCCCTTGAAACCCAGGTGTGTTACAGGTGTCCTCCTGCCCCAGGAATAGGTATGACTGCAAACAAGTCTACATCTCAGTTACACACCACTAAGGTAAAATGAGGCTTTCTGTAGTGAAATAAGAATAGAGAGATGTTGCAAGAGGTCTAGAAGAATCTCTGAGAATTTTTGAGTTTGAAATTAAGACATTTCCATTTAGGTGTCTACATGGAGTTGTAGGAGTTGATATCTCATTATTGTCAGTAAGGAGCTGAGTTCAAATCACATGTCCAAACATATGTGCTTACTGTCATGTGAAAATGTGACAATAAGCAAAAAGTATCGAAGATTTTCCACATAACTGGCAAAAATGGCAATGGACTTATGGAGGACATCTTTTTTGTATCTGGATGAGTATCTGGGAGCCAAGAATATCTAAGCAACTGCATCAAAATGCACATATTTTCCCCTAAGTAGTGCTTTCTATGAAAATAAAATAATCAGACCATATAAATGGTCTGTAGAAAAATGTGTGGTGTAGGTGACTTTCAGCATCCTATTGACCAACCTGAAGGTCATAGAGCCCAATATGGAGGCAAAATTAGGCTTTATACTTTTAGCAAAATCTGGGGGTTTTACCCTTTCTTCTGGCTTCAGGTCTCAATTAGAGAATATGGTAACACACATCAAAGGCACTAAACAGTGAACAGGAATAATTTGTAAAGAGTTTTCTTATTATTTAAATTTTTAATGTTCAAACTCCAGTGTCAATAGTGGTAGAAGGAAAGTGTTTGTGTAAGATAAAGCTACAAAGGCAGATACTGTTGAAAATAAGTGTGGTAAAAAGGACAAAAGACAGATTTTTGCAAAAGAAAAGAACATTTTATAGTCATTAGTTTCTAATTATTCCCAGCAATAAATGAATAGAATAGTGAGAGTTGTTAGTATAATTTCCTATTCATCAGGAATGCCAAGTAGGAGTGATCACTTACCATTTGCATATCATTGAACTTAATGCTACTTTCATGTTTTACAGAATACAATAAAATGTTAAAAAAATTGGACTTTAGGCTATCAATTGACAATACAATAGCAGCTTTCTCATACTGCTTTAAAGTCAGAAGGACACATAACAAGATTGAATCGCAGGATCTTTGACAATCAGCTTTCATTTCAAAAGCAACTGCTGTCCATACTCGTTACACAAAGGAGAGCTCAGCCTAACCCAAGCCAATGGTTATTCTATTTTCAACTCACCATGTGCTATCCTATCCATTCTTTTGGAATAGTGATTTAATTTATATCACTGTGGATGGACAAACACGTCCAGATTTAACCTTGAGCTACCCTGAACTGCTTCTGATACCCTGAGTATCTCTGTTGCACTTAGTGGAATCATAATAATGAAAATAAGTTAATAAATAGCTGTTAGTATGTATTGCTCCCCAGGGGAAAGGGAAGGTGACAGTGGGGCAGGCAGAGCACTGTCCCCTCCAACACAAGGACAGATTTACAACACTCAAACAACAAAAGCAGAGTGGACCCGTGACAGAAACCAAAACCAACCAGCAGCACAGTGACAGCCAAACATCTCTGTAGCTCCCAGCTTATCTCCCAACAGGATGATACAGATTACAGCTGCACTTTGAGCACAGACAGCCAGACTCCTCAGACAGGGGTGTTGCAGAACTTGTAGGTGCACATGGGACCCTGACATCATTTCCTGGAAAATATGTCATAAAAGAAAGAAAAATTTAACATGCAACAATAGTCATAAAACAGGTTACAGTATATTTCTGAAGTCTGAAAGACCAAAAAAATGTATATTTTAAGTCATTCATCAGGTGTGTTCATGGATTGATCCAAGGAGGTCGCTCCCTAGATCCCTTCAATGAAACCCTGAAATATCATTAATGATTAGTAGGGACATACAGTCAGCACGTCAGGAAATTGCTTTTCTTCCTCTCAACCCTGCCTCCATAAGGACAGGCAGCCATCTCCTAGTAAGCAGGTTGAATACTGATCACCAGTTTTGGAGTATTCTGCAAGTCAGACTGCTCTGAGTAGTCTGCATATGTGGAAGCAGCTGCAACAAGCCAGGTAGATGTCCCTCCACTGATAACATCAATGTTGCTTAGAGCTCATAATCTGGAGCTGCAGAGTACCTTACAGCTGTAATCACTCCAGGACAATCAGTTTTGTCAGGTGAAAGTCTACATCACAATGACACTAAAAGTGGTCCTCTAATATCTTGGACAGGATGTAATTTTTTGAGAAACATGTTTAAATTACAATACAGTTGCAATGACCAGAGTGTTCTGCAGGGCATCCCTGATAAATAAACCATTTCTGTGACTTAAATTTTGAAAATTCCAAGTTTAATTTCTGCCAGATTAATTTACAGGAAAATGTAAAGACAGAAAGTGCTTTATTTTATATCTGAGTCAGAAACAGAAACTCCTGGTGAAAGAGCCCTATCAAGTATGACAGGATAAACTCAGCAATTTTAAACTGATAGTAAGAAAGCTGGAAAAAATCTCTAGGGGCACCCAATTTATTCTCATAGACACGACAGATTTAGGCTGAAGACTTCTTTTAATGAATGATACTTACTTAGAAAGTGGAAATCACTTCATTCCCATGACGGGGAAAAATAGAATAAAAACTGTTTCCAGAAATGAAGGGGACTAAGCAAGTAGAAGAAAATAGATAAGCCTAGAGTTATTTAAGAACACAGAAGATGTTGCACTATTCTTCAGAAGCTAGCTCTTTCTAAAATTTTCTGTTGGAGTTTAAATTTCCTTCTAAATTATTTAAGAAATGAGAGTAAGCTATCTCACCATGCTGCAAAAACAGGAACTATCACTGACAGAAAAACAAAAGGACTCTTATCTGTAATAAGTTTCAATTTCACAAGAACATAGTTCTAAAAGACAGAATGGTTGGCTTTGAAAACTCTTTTCCATTTAACCACATTACATTCAGCTTTCTCTAACCAAAGTAAAAAAGAGAAGCAATTCCTGCCTTAGCTCAAGAGAATTTATCTTTGATGTTATGCTCACAATGTTTATCATTCAGCTAAGTCCCCACATTTCAAAGTGAAGGTTGCACTTCAACCACTGGAGATAGAAAAATTGAACACGAAAACAACTATCACTGCAAAGTGCTTTGAGGTATTTCAGTGAAAGCTGGTTATTATTTGATATGAGTTTATTGCCTACTGTAGTACATTCTGTGCATGTCTGTAGAACTCAAATTTCCCAGCTTCCTGACTGCTGCCTAGACTGGAGAAATGCACATTCCGGTAATTAGCAGCACATAGGTAATGCTAAGGACACATAAAAAAAATCAAATAAAACACACATGAAGTAACATAAATTTGTGCCATTTCCTTAGCATAACACGTCAGATTAAATCTACTTTAAAACTTACCTGTAACAGTGAATTTTTATAATATTTTTTATTTGCAGAGTGGTACAAAACCCAGTTTCAACTGAGTGAAATTTTTTAATCCAGATTTTAATACAAATGTATTGAGCATTTTGGACGGTATGTATTTTTGCTTTCTGTAAGTTTCTTCGCTGACCTCTGTATAAAAATATGAGGGTTTGCACCAGACAACTGCGGGTGATGCAGAGTGATGCAACAGTCTCTGCCCCATCCAAGGGGGCACTTGGGCATTCCCACCTGGCCCAGCTGTATATTAATCCATTGACCTCTGTGTTTTTGGGGAATCCTCACCACTAAGAAGACCAGAAGAAGAGGATCAACAGGATGCAATAGGGATCCACAGACTGGTGATATTTTCTTCCTAATCTGTCTCTCTCACCCTCTTTCTCCCCCTCCCCTGCTTTTCCATTTCTTTCCCTCTCTGTCTCTCTCTCACACTCACATTTATTGCTAATTAAAATCCATACTACTGACTTTGGCACATGGTCTTGTTTGCACCTTGATTAGGGCAGAGGCATCTCTGTGGTAATTTTAATTACCAGTTCATAACCTCTCCTTATAGTAATATCAGCAACAAGCTTATCTCCCTAAAACCATCTTCTACTTCTTATCCAAACATCCTAAAGTTTCATTACCTGTGACAGGACTGACTGCCCAGGGTCAACTTGCTCCTCTGTGCTATAGTATAGCAAACCAGGTTTACTTGTAATGCTGAGTCATCTTGACCTGGTTCTGGAAGAATTTAGTGAAAGAAACCATCCAGGCTATTTCAACATCATTGTGCTTGGCAATAATATCACCTGAGACATTTCAGATTCAAGGAAGATCATATTTTCCTAGCTTCAGACATTCAGAATGTGCATTAAATAAAGTGCAAATATAACTGTGCAATTCATTAGGAACAGAAGCTTAGCTCAAGAACATTTGTATTTTAAAGTCCTTGCTATAAGACTAAACTTAAACACATAAAACAAATAATCAAGTGCTAAAAATATTCTCTAGATTCCTTTATGATTTTTAGCATCAAATAATTTTCAAGAAAACTCTGCACAGTACCAATATATTTGAAAGTCGGGCTGTGCATTTAAAACATGCATGAAGGTGCTTACTCTCAGTTATCTGTTTACCTAAATGTTGGGTTAGTAGTCCTCTGAAGGTGAGAACAATGAGGCAATTCCATGCCTTTCCACCAAGTTCTCAAGTTGAGACACCGGGGCATTGGGGTGTTGGGTGTTTCTTTGGGAACCCAAGTACATTTCTCACCTTATGGACCACATGCATTCTGGACACCTTCTCTCATTCTTGTGCTGCTCCACTTTTTGTTGGTCTTCACACATTTTGTCCTCTAATATCATGTCTCTCCACCCACAGTCTCACAGCTTTTTTTCTCCAGTCACTAAAATCAGAGCCTCAGTATTGGCTTATCTCACAGTCACTGATGTTCCCCTCAAGTGATAGTCCTACTGACAATGGTCTTTGTTTAATACATAGTTTTTGGGTTATTAATTCATAAACCCAGACAGAGAGGGCTATTATTCCATAAACCCAGAAATATCTACACTTACAGTAACCCTAATCCATCTCTCCCTACATCTAATAAATTTGTTAACCTAGAAAAGTTATATGAAAGGTTTGTATCACACAGTGAAATCTTCTCCCAAACGAATTTCTGTCAAGTGCACAAAACATTTGCCACTCTTCTCACAGTAAACTCAATGCAATAGGAATCATTGAAGTTTTTCAATATCTAAGATAAAACCATGGTAATAATGAAATTCTTCAGTTATCACTAATCTTCCAGTGGACTTAGAAACCCAAACCATGTACACTGGAAGTTTTTCGTCATCATTCCATCGAAGACTAACAGAAAAAACCCAGTGTGAGTACCTTGCAAGACGGACAACTTCCCATGACTAATAACCTGTTTACAACCTCCTCTCCCCTTTCCAGCCTCCAGCCCCTGTACATATAAGCACAGAGGTACAGGAAAACCAGGCTCAGGGACATGTCAAGAAATCACTCAAAAACCAGGAGCAAACTGATTATTAAGATAACTGCTTCTTTTGTCTCTGGCGATCATGAAAATGTTAGTCATCTCTGATTTTTTAACAAAATCACAGAATAAGCTGAGTTGGAAGGGACCCACAAGGATCCTCAAGTCCAACTCCCAGCCCTGCACAGGACCATCCCCAACAGTCACCAGGTGGCCAAGGGCATTGTCCAAACACTTCTTGAACTCTGTCAGGCTGGTGCTGTGACCACTTCCCTGGGGAGCTGTTCCAGTGCCCAAACACCCTCTGGGTGAAGAACCTTTTTGTAATCTCCAACCTAAACCTCCCCTGACACAGCTTTAGGCCATTCCCTCGGGTCCTATCACAGATCACCACAGAGAGAGTTCAGTGTCTGCCCCTCTTCCCCTCACAAGAAAGTTGCAGACAGCATCTTCGTCTCCAGGCTGAACAGACCAAGTGATCTCAGCCGCTCCTGATACGGCTTCCCCTCAAGGCCCTTCACCACCTTTGTTGCTCTCCTTGGTACACTCCCTAATAGTTTAACACCTTTCTTATATTGTGGTGCCCAGAAGTGTGCACAGCACTTGAGGCACAGCCCCAGCTCAGAGCAGATCAGGACAATCCCCTCCCTTGCCCAGCTGGTGATGCTGTCCCTGGTGCCCCCAGAACACACTTGGCCCTCCTGGCTGCCAGGGCACTGCTGGCTCATGGTCAACTTGCCATTGACCAGGATCTCCAGCTCCCTTTCCAAGGCACTGCTTTGCAGCATCTCATTCCCCAGTCTGTCCATACATCAAGGGTTGCCCACTCCTAGGTGCAGAATCCAGCACTTTCCCTTGTTGAACTTCATATGGCTGGCGATTGTCCAGTCCTCTGATTTGTTGAGGTCTTTCTGTTTTGCGCATTAAAATATTATACCTTCATTCCTTCACATGTTTTCTCTTGCCTAGATAAAACCCCTGAAAATGGTTCAGGATTTCTTCACAGGTCGTGCTTTTGCTAGTGATTTTATCTTATTTGAAGTATTTCAGCCTGTTGAAATTGTTTGTCAAAAATTAAAACTTGGTACACAGAAAATGGACACAGTAATTCTGGTGATATTTTGCTAGTTATCCTACCTCTTACACAGATCTCCTGTCAGGACTTACCAGAAGAGAAACTATTTTTTGCAAGAGCATAACACGGCTGACTCATATTTAGTTTTCAAGCAAGGCAACCCTTCACAGTTGCTGTTTCATCAGTCCATACTCCTTCCCACACCTGGAGCATAAATACATTGGTATGTCCACCATTCCTCTGAGCAGACCTACACTACACAGCTTTTTTATGGTATAACAAACCACTCGGTCTCTACTTCATATACACATTCAGGACTATAATTAAAACCACAGTTTCATGCTGTAGACATTTTCCTCCACCATGGAATACTGGGCACTACTGCCAGTTTCAGCCACTGATGGAGGTAGGCTGTGGATGTGACCAAATAGGAAAAATCTTACAGTATTTTGCTCCTAGTGTTTGGTCTGGGTGAGTGAGTGAGTTTATTCTGGGTGAGTGAACATACAGGTGGAGGTGTCTGATAAAAATTAATTATGATGGAACATTATATCCAAATATGTCTTCAAATATGTCTTCTCTCTGACAGTCTGTTACTACTTACAATCTTCCTCATGGATGTCACAAGTCCCATGAGCATTATCTTCTATTGAGTTTTTATGACATATTCTTGTAGTACGTAGAAGACTAGTTGTGTGGACAGGAATCCCAACATGAGTTAAAAGAATAAACACAGCAAGGAAACAAGACCACCTACATTTCTGAAGTGAATAATGTGAGTGAAAGAAAAAGAAACACAAAGGATAGAGGCTTAGAATGGATATACCTGGAGCGATGTAAGGTATACCTAAAATCTCCCTGGGTTGCCTAATTCATAAGACATTCTACATAGGTATTTCATATTTGGGTTCATCTCTAAATTGCCCTTTGTGAAATAAGCAGCAGCAGGAGTTCAGCAATGATGAGAAAAGAGCAGTCAGAGTGACAAGATGGTGCTGGCAATGCAGATCCCCAACCACTGTCAATCCTCTTTTAAATATCACTGGCTGCTGATCTGAGTTCTAAGCACAATATTTACAGACTCAACAGAAATAAATAGGATTCTTCTGAATACTTCAGCTGTGTAACATCAGACCCACATGGGACATTTAGATTTCTCAATAGTGTCTGTAGAATACAAGTGTCATTGGCCAAAATTTCACATTTCAGAGCACCACTTCATGTACAATTAACTGAATATTTCTGCATACATTGATAATGAGCAGATCAAGTGCAGATCTTCATTGTGCAGACTTCAGCCAACTTGCATCTTTACAAATTTGATCCTATATCTGAGAATAAACTTTATTATTTTAAACAAAGCTGTGTTTCTCATTGCCAAGGTACTCTCTAACTTCAGAAGTTCCTTGAAGGCAAGGTCCAAGTACCATGAGAATGATTGTTTATAATTTCTTCCATCTGAGGAACAAATTCTACTGTATGTTACTTTAGTATCAGTTGGGATTAAATTTGCATTTACTTTTATGGAATGACAGGTTTCCCTAACTTCAGATAAAAAAGACAGAGGAAGTTTTCAGCACTCACTGAAATTATTATGAACTCTACAGAAAAAAGAAGAAGGCTGTGTTAAACTCTGTTCATGTGTGTAATAGGCAACACACAACTGGCTTGTGATACACAGTAAGCCATGCAACCAGCTACCTTTTGTTTGACACTCTTTTTGATACTTTATGATACTTTAATATACAGTTTTCTCTTTAATCCCATTGGGTATCATCTCACAATTGTGCACACAGAAGAATAAATTCATCTTTTAAGTTCCAGTGTCATCCACTTGGTATGTAGTTATTATATATGGCGTTCATATAAAATCACAGAACTAAAAATTGCAGAGAGGTGAAACTCTTAAGGGAATAAATTATGGAATGAAGAGGGAGTGAGGGGGTAATATCAACTGTATTCAGTCAAACCACTGTGAAATTGCTATACTTGATGAGTCATGATAATCTAAAACAGAGGCACAGAGTCTTAAAAAAAAGTATAGATCAACATTATTTTTTTCTCTTTCATTACTAAATAGGATTTTTTCCCTTCTGAACTGATGAAGAAGGTGTATTTCAAATCAGTGTTATCCTGACAAGAACTATGGAGCACATCCATGTCTAAAGGTATTTTATCAGTACACATTGAAAACATTAAAAAACATCTTTTGAGATTACTTCCCAGACTATTTTATGCAGAACACCACTGTCTAGACTGCTTCATGTAGCCAAAGAAGCTACTTTCTGTCCCAAGTGATGTATCCTTGTTTCACTAAATATGCAAAGATATGTTAGCTATGATCCCTTCAGGCTGCTGCTTTGGAGACTAAATCTGAAATTATTTATATTATGCTATTGGTAATGGTTAGGCTCATTGAGAGGAACTGAGTGGGAGAGAGTCTATTTAATTATAGCTTAGCATCAAAACAGGACTAGTCTGTTGTTAGGGGAAAAGGTACCCACAAAACAACTATAACAACAACAAAGAAAAAATAAAAGTACTGAGATTTCCTGGCACATATGCACTGAGTTTTGGCTAATGAGAAGAAACAAATGATTCTGGGCCTTTCACATTCTAGAAATAAAGCATCAAAATACATTGTTTGTGATGAAAAGTGCCTCACCAAAACAAAGCAGAGGACAACTGCCTTCTTTCCTCACCAAAAAAACTATTGTGGATTTGACCCACCCTTGCTGAACTCCATTTCTACTTTTTGCAATGTGATTTGCATACGATCTTCCGTGTATAGGTACACAGGAAATCATCTCATTTTAGTTCATCTGAGGTTTTTACCACCACACAGCAGCTCAGCTCTTTCCCTTTCACAGATTAACATCCCATCTGTGCTGAGGTGTGGGGAGAGGGATCCAGAGGGCATGTTCTGATGATCATCCTGCTGAGCAGGGCTGAGCCTGGTTTATCTGGAGATCACGGCTCCTGTTGCATCCATAGATCTCAGTGCTGGGTACTGTGCAAAGTCTACAGATCACAAAAGAAAGAAGCACAGGCAAATGGGGACCTATAAGACATAGGGAACAAAAGACCATAATAATTGTAGACAACAGTGGGAATTTCAGTACAACAGGAATGAAAGACTCTTGCACAAATCCTCTGGTTCACCCCTCACTCTGAGGCAGGAGCAGTTGTATGGCTGTAATATCGGGCAGGAGCTCGTCTGATCTCCTCTTCATCAGTATGTCAATTGCACAGATACCTCAGAGCTTGGTGCTCCACCAAACACACTGTTAGAAAGTTTGTCTCATGTTAATCCTCATTGCACAGAGCTGACCAAACCTCCTTATTCTTCCACAGCAGACAAGCAGACATGGAAAATACAGTATTCCCATATTCTTTGCCTGTTTCCATGTTTTTGGCTAAACTTTCTTAATCCCCTCAGGACTAAAGAATTGCAGTTCATCTGAGTTCTTTTTCATTCTGAATGTTTTCTATGGGATCACTTTCCTATAGGTAGGCCTTATAGGCTCACAGATGCACAAGGCCCAAAAATGTTTAAGAATTCCACCTGATGCCTTGCCAATGTTGAGTAGAGAAGTGTTTAATTGCCATCTTTTATAGGATGTACTTTATTTACGTGTCCTTGCTTCATATTTTGATGTTTTGGCAATAGCTTGAAATAATTGACTTGTCATCTTCTGTTTGCTTGCAGACAAACTCTCCATCAAATACCATCCCACAACTGATTTTTATATTGACACAAAATCTTATTCTTGTCCTTCACATATTCTTGTTCTCCAGCATAAGAATAAAATTGTTTCTTCCTGTTATGTTTAAAATGAGTGTATTTCAGAGAAAATTCGCAAAATGTTCACTATGCAGCTTCTACTAAAGACTCATTTAATGAGTTTAACTGGAGCTTTAAACAAGCAGAGTCTTCTGCAGTTTTTTTTTACCAAGGGTGAATTTTACTTAGTGGGTCATTTCCTCAGTTACCTTAGGTATTTATTTATATATGTTCCCAACATTTCTATCTGTATAGCTCTATGTGTAGAGATACTATATTTTAAAGAACTTAACCATCTCCATAAACACCCTAATGTATATGTAACTGTATCAATATATCTGTACTTCTTATTAATGATCTTGATCTTTGAAACTAGCATAAAAGATAGGTTTTTGCTGAAATAACTGCTACCAGACGATCACTGTGCTAGTTAACTTCACCAGAATGAGGGTAGAAGGAAACAGATCATGGGACAGACAGTGCTTAAAGGCATACTGTTCTGATCATAAATGGTATGAGTTAAGGTATTTCTGCCCCAGCTGCTTGCTACTGCACAATCCAATATTCCTATCTCCTGAAATCCATAGTACATCTGTGTGTGTGGCTGTTTGTACCTTGGTTCTCTCAAAACACTGTACTGAGAAAAGGCATATCAAGTAACCAGGAGTTCATCACTTTGTATGACTCCTCCATCCTCATCAACACCTGCCACTGTTCAACCTTGAGGTATATTTATGTTGTACAGCAGAATATGGTGCAAGGATTCATCAGCAAGCAATGAATGCCTTGCTTCAAAATCAGAAATTCATCAGACATTCTCAGAGTGATTCTGTGCCCAAGTTAATAACCCTGATGAGACATGAACAGGAGATTAAGGAGAAGTCAAGTCATGATGGCACACCTGAATGAGCAATACTTTGTGGTGGGAAAGCAGCAAGAAGCTGGAGGCAATTATTTCCTAACCTGGTTCAACTCTAGAAAGAGCAGTTCATCTGGTCCAATTTTGTGCACCTTTTGAAAACACTATAAAACATTTTGGTGTATCTAGGAATAAAAAACTCTTTTATTTTCTTAGGACTTTATAATCTCTTTCTTATCTGCCTTAGTTATATCCTACTTACTCAATAAATTTTGAAGAAGGCAAAAGCATAATGACATCGATCCACATCAAGAGATAGAAAAATATCTAACAGATTTGCCCAGGGAAACAGTACTAGATCTTGCTGTTGTGAGACACAATTAAATGTAAATGTTCCTTTACAGCAAAAACACTACTTAATTTATGAACACATAAAATGGACTTGAAAACAATGGGATTTTACACCTATTCATAAGAATTTAGTGCTGTTCTTAGAAAAACATTCACAAATGGTTTGTTCTCCCAAATTTGTTCCTTTTTTTTTCCCTTTCTCCATCTATTGCAGCAAATTTCAAGGTCATATGTAAAGTTACTGCACAACAAAATGCACTAATACAGTAAATGCACATGAATGTGTACTCACATATTCATTCCTATTTATTTCTAAAGCAGTTAAACAATCTTTGCTTGAAATTAATTTTTCAAACAATTAGACAGTGTCCAATTAATTATTTTTAATTCTTAATTTTACTCATGTTACTTTCAAGGCTCTCTATCTTTAAAATAGAGGTTTTATTAGTGAAATCTAACCCAGTGTGATTTAAAACTAACTAAAACTGTTTCAGTAAACAATGTTCACTAGGTAATGAACTGGAGAACTAGTAAATTGCACAAGTGTCATTTTAAAAGATGATAAATATTTTTTTTTTAATTATGTGGGTTAAGAATTCACTAGTGTATCTCATAATACAGTGGGAAAGCATTGTTAAATATTATTTTCCTACATAAATTTTCAATTTAGTGGTTCTAGGCCCAGTAACCCATGAACTAGAATAAGAGTCAAATATATTTAAGAATTTTCATAGGACATTAAAGATATATACACTCAGCAGGATAAAATGCCTTTAAGAATTAATAGCTCACATCCTAGAAACAACATATCTGGATTCTCACTACTGTTTTCCTAAATGCCTTGCATCTCTTCAGAGATTTTCAAACTGGGCATAGAGAGACTATGACAGTGGCTGCTTAGCTTCTGATTTTGAAGCAAGTAATTTGAGGATAGCTGGGAAATCTCTGCAACATGCTTTACAAGGGCAGAAAGTGATAGGAGAAGAGGGAATGGCTTTAAACTGAGTAAGGGTAAGTTTAGATTGGCTCTTAGAAAGAATTTCTTTGCTGTGAGGGTGGTGAGACACCAGAACAGGTTGCCCAGAGAAGCTGTGGATTCCCCATCCACTGGCAGTGTTTAAAGCCAGGCTGGATGGGGCTTTGAGCAACCTGGTTTAGTGGAAGGTGTCCCTGCCCATGGCAGAGGAGTTGGAACCAGATGATCATTGAGGTCCCTTCCAACCCAAACCATTCTATGGTTCTATGACTCTAACGAGGTATAAGTATGCCTGAGGAACTAAGAGTAGCTAATAATGATGACAGACAGGTCACACATTGTGGTCTGAATATTGTTGCTGTGATTCTCCTTTTGAATTCCTTTAATGCAACGAAGCTCAACATTATACAAAGGATTACTAAAAATCAGCTACTGAAAAGGCTGCTAGATTTAACGTCATGAGTACTTGCAGTGAATAAGTGAATTATTATGTTCTGGAGTCTTGCAAAAGTAAAAAAAAAAAAAAAAAACAACCTAATTTAATCTGAATATGAACACAGAAGAACATTTGAAAAAGGGAAGGAGAAAATGTTTTATCTTCACAAAGACTGATAATCATTGATGAAGCTAGTAGGACAGTTCTGTTCACCATATTTCATCAATAAAAAAGTAGAAAAGAATGAGACAGGTATAAAAATGAAGCCACAATAAAACAGAGAAAATGCATTACTTGCATTATACAACCATTTGATTAAGATTTATTCTGTGTTATTTCAGTAAATAAGTAATTTTTTAGAAAGAACATAATATATTTGAAAAATATTTTGATCCAGTAGAAAAGGTCTTGATGACTGAAGACGGAGAAATTTGGGTTAAAATTTCCTTTTATATTTACAGGTAGAAGAAATTACTCAGTTTGCTATTTTTGGTTCCTGAAAACTGATGGCAAGGTCCTTTTCAAAAGCTCTTCTTCTACCATGGATATGCCATTGGTCTCAACAAAACAGTAAGAGAAGTAATTTCTATGGTAGGTGACATATAAAGAATCAAACTAATGGAATCATGTTTTCTTCTTTAAGAAGAATTGATACATGAAAAAATCATGGTCCTTAAGCTAGGAAATGTCATAATTACATTACAATGCATTCACTTATGCTTTATTCTAACTCCAATACTGGGAGAAAATAACCACTATGAACTCCTAGGGACAATTGTTGTTCAAGCATACTCCCCAAGACATTGTTTAATGTGAGACATTTCTGGTTATTCCTGCCATCCACACCCACTGCTGTGGTACTCAACACCACCTACACAACCTCTGTAGGGCATTTGGAGAATGGGTATGGAGCTACAGCACTTCCTGTGTGTATTCCTTTGACTCCCATAACATCTCAAAACTCACAGAAAATGCTTCCTATAGCTGTTATCAGTTCCCACACGAGTACAGAAGCTCATCTTTTGCAAAGGTAATTGGCAGACGGATCTCCTCCTACTGGAGAATGTCTTTCTCCCTAGACATGTTACGGGCAAAGAGTGAGAAGAGCTTTTCTCTGGGGAGTGGGGCGGTGCCAGATGTGCTTTACTCCTGGTAACCTGCCAAGAAGGCAAGTACAAGAAAAAAATTCTCCCCAGAGCCTGGGCTGGGGGTGGATAGAAGGTGGATAAAAGAAGAAAAGACGAGGTGGATAAAAGCAAAGCAAGAGGGGAGATGCAGAAACCCAGTGCTGAGAGGGAGGGCAGGAGCAGCCGTGCTCAGGGCACCTGGGTTACAGCTGCAGAGCAGTGCTGCGGGAGGGACAGCGGTGATCACTCACTGATCTCCCTCTCACTCCTTTCCCTGCAGGGCATCCTACATCCTCACTCCTAGTCCCACAGGACTGAACAGAGACAGGGACAATATTAGGTGCTGTGAAAGCTGGGAATTAGAGGATGGGGGAGTCACAAAATTTAATATAGGAAAGGAAAAGAAAAGCTGATCTAACAAGAAAATTTATAGTGTGGAAGTTATCCAGCACTGATTCCTTGGCATGCTAACTGCCATCACCAACACCAGTTTGGTACATATATATTAAATTATGTGCATGAATTTATAAAGAGTCATTTGGTTAGCTAACTACATCAGCCTGGGCCCACATTTCCTAGATAATGTGGCAAAAGATTGACTGGACATGCAAAATGTCTTGCAGTATATCCATGAGGTTTCAGAAAAACCTATCTTGGTAACATAAACCACTTATTTTTCCATTGTAGGCATATAGCTACTTAAGTGCAGTTAGAAAATCTGTTTGTTACCATGGAGCCCAGTCTTAGAGCAATATGGTAAAATACAGTAAAGTTTTATGTGTGATGTGGGAACCATGTAGATCTGTGGTTTTCTCAGAGATACATGGATGGCCCAAATGGAGAAATTGATTACACATCAGCATCCTGCAGAAAACAAAAACCAAGAATTCTGGTTTTAAGTGAGTAAAATTGAGCGGTACATATTAATTACAGTCTTCCCATCAAACTACTTTTGTTTTACAAGTAACCTGTAGAGTAGCTGCAGATCTTCTGCTGACTCCTCCAAGATAAATATTCCACGCATAAGTAGAATATTTATCCAGACAGTATTTGGGAGACTTCAAGATAGTAGAGTCTTAAAATAGCTTACTGAATATCTATATTTTCATTGTTTCCACATTTTAAATTAGGAGTAATTGAAGTTAATATTTTAAAATATAAAATTAAAATGAAATAAAATACATTTTTTTCATCTTTTTGGCATTCATTTTGGTATAGGAGTTACTTGAACTGAAATATGCTTTTTCAGGCCATCGCTGAGATTGGTGTTAATACATTTCTTATTCTTTTTAATCCTAACATAAAATCCAGTGGGGGAGATCGCAATTTGCAAGGCTGATATTGTAAGTCTTTTAAAACATAACACATTCCCTGTCCTCTGAGCATATTTTCTTATTTCTTGTAACACTTTCCAGTTTCTTTTCATACATTAATTTCCAGTTTCTTTTTCTCTGATGAGAAAACAAGACATTCACATACTGGGAGTAAAGAAATTTTTGTAGTCAATCCAGTTTTGAAAAGCTGGGATTTGGGCCTATCAAAATATGCTCGCCCATTCTGTGGTCCAATACAGGACCCTTGGTTATGCCAACACAGTCCTGTGTGGGTCCACCTTTCAGCCTAGAGTGAGGAACTGATTTGGCTTTAAAAAATAAAAAAGTTCTATTATTCTTTTACTGACAGATGACTGTAATTCACACCCGTTTCCCACTTCAGCACCTCATGGTGTGGTACTGGAGAGAGTGTAAGGAAAGGATGGGAAGGAACAGTGGTTCTGAAGGCCAATATCACTGGCCAGTACCACAATGTATAAAATAACTGCAGCAACACTTCAACAAACTCCTCTAAGGAAATTAAACTATGCTTCAGTTCTTTGCTCTGATCTGCATATTATTTGGTCCTGAATTGTGTCGTAATTTTTACTGATGATCTGTAGTTTTAATGTGCATTTATTTTTCTCCTGTGCCTGGTAAAAGGAGACTCTGTCTCCATGATGTTTTCCTCTTTCTGTTCTAGTCTCCCTTCTCTTCACACTAGGCCAGGATTTGCATCTATGAAGGCATGCAGTAAACCAGCTCAAGCATTGACCTTCTGAAAAGTAAGCATGTTGTATTTGTATTAAATATATTGTCAGAGAGTGAAAATAAATAGTTGGGGGGCATAAAGGAGGAAAGAGTAGACATCTCTTTCCGGTGACTATTCTAATTTATGAGCATATCAAACTACAGCCTCAGAAACTAATTACAGGTAGTAACTTTCTCCCCTGTATAAAACTCTTTTTTTTTCACTTTGTGTTAGTACATATTTACACCTCAAGGAGTATTTTATAATGCTTGCTGAACATAGCATCTTTTGCATTTATCTTTGTCAGCTTTTTTCAAATGTTTACAGGACAGTGAAAAATACAATGAGCAGGAAAAAGATGGCTGTGAAATATATTGAAGGTAAGCAGAATGGATCTCTCACGGCTCATCTGGTTGACTTCTGGCCTCTAGAAGAATTTGTTGTTTGGAAGAGACAGTATTTACTTTCAAGTATTCATCTATTATTCAGTGTATGACACCTGCTGCATTCCCACGGAGTTTTTAAGGCTGCACAAGACACAATTCACTGCTAGCAGAATAAATTTCACATTAGCATCCAGCGTAGGTAGGATCTGTCTCTTAGTTCCACACAGAAAGGGAAGATGTCAGTCACACATGATTTTATTGCAACTCTAAATTTAGTCTAAAAGGTTTTTCTTTCTATTCATAAGTGTTTCTCTGTTCTTGTGCACACAAACATCAGGAGCTTTACACTGAGGATTAGTTCAGGTCTTACAGCTCATCTCCCTCATTCCACCTTCCAGAATTTAGTTATAAGACATAAGTGAACAAATCTTTTCAAAACATTTTTTTTCTGTAGCAAATTTCCTGCTTTGACAAGTTCCCATTTTGGTCAAATTTATAAGAAAAACCAAGAAAATAATCAATCCATGTTAAACCATCTTCCTCTACTGAAATGGCATTATTTTGTCAGATCTCAACACCCTTGTAAACCATTAAGCCATCCTTTGGTAGTTTTTGACATCCCCTTATGGGATTTGAGGACTAGGCACATACAAATCCATGTTTTAAACCTCCCTCATTCTCCTTCTGCAAAACTTCCACAATGGCAAATTAGTGCTTCATGAGAACCATTCTGTTCGCTTGCTGCCTAGCAAAATATAATCCCTTATCCTGATTGGTGTCTAGGGATGCTACTCTTGTGCAAAAGATAATTAACAACATTATTAATGCACAATTATGTCAACATCCCCATACCTATTAGAGAAGGTTTGTTTGTCTTGAACTTTTGTAAACACAATTAAAGATAATTGTTAATTAAAGTACTGAAATCACCTAATAACCAATTTTATGTCTATCTAGAGACTTTCAGCAGGAAAGGACAGCAAACTAGAAATACAAAATCAAAGTCACAAATAGTATGATAAAACTGATCATCACTAAAAGCTACTAAGAATGTTATATTCCATTACCTTCATCAGTTTTATTCAATAATTGCTTAAGAAAGTACAGAAGAGTACTCTCTAAGTTTCTTAAACAATTAAGAGTGTCAAAACTGGTCCCTTTGACTTGATGAAAAGTTATCAAAGGAAGAAGTAACTCCTCAACAAATAACAGTAAACTTTGCTAGTTATAGATAATTGCTAATGGAAGAAAACTCAGCATCTGTCATCCAAACCTCTGCAAGCAGAGCAAGCAATGAGATCAGTAAAGGTTTTTCAGGGCTTTATCCAGTCAGGTCTCAAAAATCACCAAGGATGGAGACTGTTCTACCTCTCTGGAAGCCTGCTCCACTGATTTCCTTCATGGGAAAAAAGCTTTTATTCCCAGATGGAGTCTCTCCTGCATAAATACATGTCTATCACATCTCTGCCTCCAACCGGCAATGCTGTGAAGAGCTTGACTGCACCTTCTTCATGGCTTCCCTCTAAGTACTGACAAGCTGGTTTTAGGCTCCCCCCAGCCACCTCTTCCCTCCCTGAACAAGCCAACTTCCCTCAGCACCTCTTCATATGGCAAGTGCTCCAACCCTGACAGCTTGGTGGGCCTCAGATAAACTTGCTCCAGTTCATTAATATTAATATCTTTCTTGTATTTGAGGGATGCAGCAGTCTAGATGTGATCCAAACAGTGCTGACTGGAAGGGAATGCAGCCTAGGGTGTTGTTGCCTTTCTTTGTTGCACACAGGTTCCTGTTCAGCTCTTTTTCTGCAGAACTGTTCCCTGGACAGGCTTCCCACAGTCCCCAGCCTCTGCTGATGCCAGGAACTCCTCTCCCAGGTGCAAGATTTTGCATTTTTCACTGTTGACCTTCAAAATGTTCCCTGATGGCCCAATCCTCCAGCCTGTCTAGGTTGTTCTGAAGGGCAGCCTGGACACTGAGCATACTGGTTGATCCTCGTGTTTTGTGTCATCTGCAAACTTGATGAGGGCACATTTCATAATCTCCTCCTGGTCATTGCTACCTGTTAAATGGGATGTGTACCAGACAGATCCCTGCAGTATCCTTGCAAGAACTTTTCCTTATCAGGTAGAGAAAGTCCACCCCACTAACCACCACTCTCTGAGCCTGACTATCCAACTTGTCTTTTTACAACCTTATTTCCCACCCATCCACTCTGTAATATCCAAATACTTGGATATGAGAGTATTGTTGCTGAAAATGTTGAAAGCCTTGATAAAATCAAAGAAATTCACATCTACTACTGTCCTGTAATCTGAAAATCCAAGTATTTTGTCATACAAAGCAGTCAGGGCTGATTTAGAAATCATGAATCTCTGCTGACTATGCCCAACCATCTAAGACATCCCAGTTTTTTGTGAAAAAATAAAATATTTTTCTTGTTAACCACCCCTTTTGTCTGGTGTTATGTTCACCCTTCCAGTGCTTCTTGGACCCTAATACTGTCAACATTCCTCCAGCAGATTGGGGAAGGGATGGGGGGAATGAATGTGACTGGGATAGTAGTTCAGCAGCACATTGATTCCTTTGTTAGTAGGACAATGATATTCATGAGACTCTGAGAGTCCACATGGAAAGCTAGGTTTTGTTTTCTTTTCACAGCCTGCTTCCTTCTTACCCTTTGCCATCTACTTTGAAAATCGCACAATACCATTCCCCAGCCACATTTGCCATGAAGGTTTTTGTTTTCTACATACTATGTATGTTTGTCAGGTCCATACCACACACAGTATTTCCAGAGGTTAAGCTCAAACAGCTCAGACAATAAACTTTACCACTTGACAGTTACTGAAACAGGGCACTATGTGACCCTGCACTGTCAACACAAGGCCTTTTATTAGAAATGGAACAAAAATCACATTCACTTGGCTCCCAAACGCATGACACGAACAGTGGAAGAGCAGCAGTGATGTTCAGTGAGGAGCACTTGGAGCACACCCCGTGGGGTGCCAGGGCAGTGGAGTCACCAGCAGGAACAGCCCGCCCGTGCTGCAGCTGCAGGCTGATCACACTGCTGGCCTGCCACCTTCCTTCTCTTCACTAGAAATGAAGGAGGAGGAAAAAAATAATCACTGCCTGTGTCTTACAGCAACAAAAATGTTTGGAAGCTTTGTGACAATATCAGAAGTCAGAATCAATACCCTTTAGAAGAATTTTGTGCTGTTCTCATGAAAACAAAATCCTGTTGTCGCAGAACAGGTTCTCTCACGCTGTGCGCAAGAGGCCAATCCACACACAGAGTCGAGGCATTTGATTTATATATAGTTCTGTGCAGAAGGGGGCTCTGGATGGCAAATCCACAAAGCCAGCACACTGACTATAAAATCATTTCACTACTTATACATTTTAGCTAACAAAGTCAATAATGTTCATTGACCACAAATCACATTGTTCTCTTATTAAATAGTATTCTGTCTTCTGTTGGTTAAATGATTCTCCTACTTCTCCTGCTAGTTAGTCCACATGCTGAACCCTCTTCTTTTGAGCTGGTGCCTTCCTTGAGACAGTGGTTCTGATCCCACCCTTTGCCTAGTTGGATGAGATGACTTTGTTTCATTCTTCGTAATCTGGCATTATCTTGATTGTTTCCCCAAGTGTCCTTGGTTCACTGGTTCAGTGTTCTGTTATGTCTGGGTTCCGATGATGCATTGAAAGAAGTTTTCTTTCTTCCATTCTTCTCTCTATAGCTGCTGCAATTACTGAGACATGTCAAATTTAATTTATTTCTTTGGGAGCCATACATCAATATTAGAGTATGTCAAGTTAAGTGTGCTGAAATCAAGTGTCCCAGACAACTGAAGGCTGTAGTTACTTCCTTCATTGCCTAATAAGAAAAAAAGACAAATCAGGAGTCAGTGAGAATACAAGCTTAATAATCCTGTCTACTTCTTCATCAAAATTGTCAGGGATCTGTACAAACATACAACTAGTAGTAATATTTAGCCAATATGTGTGCTACCACTACCACAATGTCTTTCTACACACACTGGCTTCAAACGCATCCCTAGGCACCAAAACAGAGAGTAGGCTAGAGAGACTGCTGGGATCTGGAATCTAAAGACTGAATATCTGACCGACAGTCTAGACCAACTCAATACTTGGAATGCCTTATTGGGACTATGGATACCCTTGGAAGATTTCTACTGAGTTCTGATGATGCAGACATCTTAAAGGAAGAGAATTTGACTCATCCGCATCAAACTGTCATGGGCAGAAAGCCCCCCACATGCCAAATGAAAGATGTTTTAGCCACCCTAGTTAAAAGAAAGTCTTGTGAGAGTAGAGTAAAGTCTCAAATTCTTGTTATGTTTCATACTTACTTTCTTCTCAGGAGTGGAATGACTACTATACACATATTATCATGTGTGCCTGCCTGCAAGAGGAGAAAGAGGGAGTGACAGGGTGAGAAAAGTGCCCTCCTCATGGAGCTCCCAGCCCCTGAAATTATTCTGGAGAAGGACTAGTGACAGGCTGAGGTTAATGCTTTGAGAGGGCTCTGGGGATAGACCTACTGCCTTCAGGCCTTTTCCTGATGAAGCTGCCAACAATTATACCAAATACAACATTGGTTTTGCAGTATGGATAAATATCTTCCTGCCTCCTGACTACAGTTTACATGCTTCTAGGCATTGAAAAAATCACGTGGAAGCAAAATAGGCCTTTTTAAGGGGATACGTTTGCTTCAATTACACTTGGATATGTGTAGACTCTAGCGCTGTTTGCCATTTAGCAAATGACACATACAAAATATATTGGTCAAAAATACAGGCTCTTGAAAAAGAGGGATGTTAAGAGATCATTAATTCAAGTTTAGATTTAGTATTCAAGAGCTGATATTAATTTGCTATGGGATTATGTTGATGATAGTTTTCATGAAGGACACTGAGACATCCCTTACCAGCCAGAATAAACTGAAATAGTCGCTGTTATTAAAGTAATTTAATTTAGCTGTTGTGTGAGTGAAATTTCCTACTGACACATGGAAAGCATAGAGCAGAACTTTCCTTCCTAAAATAAAACTGATTTTCCTGACAGATGCCTATGTTTCACAACAGTAGCCATGATGCAACTATGGAAACTAACTGAAAAAGGCATTGAAGAAAATGCTCACTACAGGTTGAATATAATAAGTCAGACAATATATTTGATTAGTAATTTCCTCCCATATTTGATACTATTCTTGACAAGTAGGAGACAGCATAAAGAGGAAGGAAACAAGTGTGTCTACATGTCTAAGCATGAAATTAACTTAATTATCATAACAAGAAGGTTTCAGTCATGCATTTGGAAAAAGCTTTTTAGCACAGATAAAGAAACAATTGGATGTATTGTTTAAGAACAACATATAGTTCTTATAGCTGGATTTTAAGTACAAGACACATGTATTGGTATAAAACTGTGATTCCAGGTCATATTGAAGCCCCATTTTTCATTTATTTATATGATGCGATTACAAGTCTTAACTTCCTTGAAGAGCAAGCGCAAAATAACACTGTCCTTCAGGAAGTCACATGTCTACTGGGACAAAAAGCCTCCACATGATGAAATCTGGAGTGTAAGGAAGGTGAAGAATAGATTAAAGACAAATCACACATAATGTTTGTAGCATTGCTAAAGTTGTCTGACACCGCACATTTGAAGACCATTATTTTCAAAAGCTTTTAAACTAAATCAATATTTAGCACTTAATCCTTCCATTTCACTTAGCAGTGGAATGTAAGGCACCCAATTGCTTACCGCCTTTTAGACTCCCTCTAAAGACAACAGAGGGAGGTAAATGCTTCTAGATTACCCTGTTTTAAGAGTACTGTTTAAGCTGGGTGGGTACCACTGATCTCCACAGAATATGAGAGCAGTTGGCTCATACTAGGTACCTCTTCAGCTGTGATTGCACGAGAAGACCCCTTTGCAGAGATTGTGACTTATTTGCAATCTTTCATGTGAAAACGTATTTAGGATACCTATAAGGTATCTCTGAATATATCTGAAGACTACTTTTAAGAAGCATGAGAAATTCTTCCTAGGTCTTAAATTGAAGGCGTGTGTTGGGCTTTGGATGCTTGAGGAGTGTACCATGGGTCTCTGAATTTTCACTGCTACTGTCCATTCCTAACATCTGCTTTAAAAAGTATTTATCTAATTCTGCTCTTCCTTGCCCCTTAAGAAACACCATATGCACAGGGCATCCTGATTAACAGGGTATCCTCACATTCAATCAGGCTAAAAAATGTCCCTTTTCAGAGGATTTCAGTTACTACATAGAAACTTGGTAAATTAAGTGAGAACATTTCTTTCAATTTCACTCAGAACTCCTGACAGCTGAGACAGATTAAATGCTGAACCAAAGATGAAACATTTAATCAATCACAAAGTAGTTTTCTGTGAAGCAGGAGGAAGGTAGGAGAGGTGACTACATTCTGTAACTATGATGCATTTGTGTGTTTTTATAACACCCTTCAGCCAACGACTTTACAGAAATTCCTGACAACTTTCAGAAAGCTTTCAGAATACAAAAGCAGTGAAGTTAAAGAAAAATAATCTTTTTCTTTCCTCTTCACCCTCTAACATAATACTTGTTATTTTCTAACCCAGATACATCAAAGACAGAGCTAATGAATTATTTGGTAGAAATTAAATTCAGTTTTAACTGAAATGAGGCAAAAATCTTCAGGAAAGAATAATCTTCTTGGAATATATGTCACAGACTGCAGCTAGCAAAACAAAATTAATGTCAGTGAAAGAACATGTCTGATGAAAGAACAACAATTGAATTTCTTAAGAAGTTAATAAAAAATGAGATCTCATCAACCTACATTCTGCTTAGATTTGGATTTATATATGCAAAATCCACTTATTATTTGAAGCAGCAGACTAGTCTACCTACTTTCCAGGGCAATTTTTTCTTTACATACCTACCTTACTAAAACTTCTTCTTACCTTGGAAATCCCTTGAGCCTATCTGCATGCAACATCCAGTGTTCATAGAAAGACCTTCTCTTCTAAGAGAAGAACATTCATCACAATCCAGGCTTGGGGCAAAAAGCACAGAAGCTTCATTTACATTTCTGGAAATACGCAAAAGTTTAGATCTGTCAGGACTACTGCTAATTTCTTTTAACAGAGTGGTGATATTTGCCTTTGATGTCATCATTTTTTGGTTAGGAAATTTATTCTTGAGAAAGTTCATTTAGTTAGTTTTTAGTGGACAAGTACTCAAAAGACACAGGTCAGCTAGAAGCTTACCATAAATCATTGTTCAGTTCTGACTTAGTTATTATTTTTCAGGGGAACAAAATACAAGCTGGGCAGCCTGACCCCCTGAACCTGGAGAATTCCATTAGCTTGTAGACTATTGTGCAAAAATCAGAAAGCCATATCATGACTTTTCCTCATAGAGGAGAAAATTAAGTATATTGTATCCCAAATGGTTGGAGGCCTATACTCTCCATGGATGTAACAGAAATATGTTTTAAGTAGACTGGATCATTTTATGGAGACAATCACATTTCTCTGTAGTCAATGAATAGAAAGAAATGGAGAAAAAACCCACACAAACACCTAAATTAATCTCTTATTCCCTTCAGTCCATTCCTCCAGATATCTGCACTTTAAGACAATCAGAGAATCATGCTGTCATAGGCTGGTTTGGGTTGGAAGGAACCCTTAAAGCTCATCTAGTCAAACCCCCCTGTACTTAGCAGGGACATTTTCAACTAGATCAGGTTACTCAGAGGCCTTTACAATGACCTGGAATGTTACCACAGATGGGGCATCCACAACTTCTCTGGGCAACCTGTTCCAGTGTTTCACCACAGAGCATGTAAAAAATTTCTTCCTTTCATCTAAATCCTCTTTTAGCTCAAAGCCAGTACCCCTTGTCCTGTCACAGAAGGGCCTACTAAAAGCTCTGTCTCCCAGCTTTCTTATAAGCCCCCTTTAATTACTGAAAGGCTCCTTTAGGATCTCCCCAGAGACTTCTCCAGGCTGAACAGCTCCAGCTCTCTCAACCTTTCCTCACAGGAGAGGTGTTCCAGCCCCTGACCATCCTCATGGCCCTGCTCTAGACTCACTCCAATGGGTCCATGTCATTGCTGTGCTAAGGACCCCAGAGCTGGACACAGTACTCCAGCTGGAGTCTCACAAGAGAGGAGCAGAGGGGCAGAATGACCTCCCTTGACCTGCTGGTCACACTTCTTTTGATGCAACCCAGGACACATTTGGGTTTCTCGGCTGCAAGCACATATTGCCAGCTCATGTACAGCTTTTCATCTGCCAGCAACCCCAAGTGCTTCTTGGCAGGGCTGCTCTCAATCTCTTCATCCCCCAGCCTGCACTGATGCCTGGGGTTGAATGCTCTGTGCTATCACAACAGTACATATCCAGTTTTGTTGGACATATTCATCCAAATACCAAGAGCAGCAATATGATTTTTGTTCTCTGCAGGAGAAGATGAAAATATAATCCATACTATTCTGTAGCTTTATCTCATTTTGCTAAGTGACCGCCTTCCACCTAGTAATCATTCAAAATGTGACAATTATCTTAATCAGCTGGAAGCCATCCTCGTCACACTGTATGGACACTGAGAGGTTGTGCCTGTAAGCTCACTTGAGGAGGAAGCATGGGAAACTGGAGAGGAGGAGGGAAAAAAGCAGTGAACTATGGTAGTGCCTTCCCTCTCTTTCCTGTGATGAGTTGAGGCACAACTGCTACAGAACTTCAACCCAGACCAGCCAGGTCAGACAGAACCAGGATCAGGGCTGGAGACTGGACAAACGGGGCCCAGGCCCTGGGCAGGCACTCTGGCCAGACATGATGGGGACAGACTGCTCTGGTGTTTGAACGATGGATGTGTGTGTCTTGGTGGACAAAGAGGGTGCAGTGAGGCAGGGAGGATGCCTGCCAGGAAACCCTGTCCTGGTGGTCTCAAGAGAAGGAAGAGCACTTGCTGATGGCAGTGGTGACGCCTGTGTGAGCACTGGTGGTGTTTGTGTGGCTGCCAGGAACAGCACTGCTTTCTGTACTCATCTCTCCAGCCAAAGGTGTATGATGGGTGTGTGTGTCTGCACGGGACAGGAGAATTAATTCCCCTGAGACATTCACTAGATGTGGCTTCCTTTATCATCCTCTCTGGGCTGTGGCTCCACTAAGGGGGTTCCTGCAATTTCCTTGACTGTAACTCAAGATGTGTGGTCCCTTTTAAAAACACTGGCATCCACCACTGTCAAATATTTATTGTAAATACTTTACACTAGCATACATCAAGATTTCCACCTGGACACAGAGAAAATTACACCCTCCTTAACTTTCATTTTATTAGGTCACCAATTTTAACCTCCTTAATGTGGTTACACCCATGGGAAAATTGCCTGGAACAGTGCTTGTCTGTGAAGAATCAGTTACTTAAATTACTGAAAGATTTAATTTCTTTGTCTTATCAGCTCTGGCCACATTTCACATTCTCAGTGGTATGTGGTTTTGACAAAGAGAGCTGCAGAAAGGATGCATGATGTGAATACATACTTTCATCAGACCATTGTAGTAGTCTGGAAACCCATTTGAATTGATTGTCTTGGTTTGTTAGTTTTATTTTAATGCATCATGCATGTCATGCATTAAATATCTGGTATGGTTTAAATAATGGGATTTCTAAGTTGCTTACTCATGATTTGGCTAAGATTAGTTAGAATTATTAGTCTTTTTATAATGCATATGTGTTTTTAACAAGGAAGGAATAAAAAAATTTCTTATAACTGCATGCACTTGAATTCTGGGTTTTTCACCAGTTTAGAAAAAGGTCAGATTCATTGTGCTCATACAAAGGAATATCACCAGGATTTTCAATTTATTCACATGGGCACTGTAATTTCTGTTAGGCCTACACACATACACAAATATGAACCAGGAAGAGATCTACACAAATGCAGCTTTTCCATCCACTATTTGAAAGTCTCCTACAGACAGGCATGAGTTGAAATCACCGAATCATGAAATGATTTAGGTTAAAAGGGACCTTAAAGATCATCCTGTTCCAAACCCTCAGCCATGGGCAGGGATACCTTTTGCTAGACCAGGTTACTCAAAGCTCCATGCAGCCTGGCCTTGAACCCTTCCAGTGATGGAGCATCTACAACTTCCCTGAACAACGTGTTCCAGTGCCTCACCACCCTCACAGTCAAGAATTTCTTCCTAATATCTCATCTAAATGGGCATTCTTTCAGTTTAAAGCCATTGCCCTTTTCCTGTCACTACAGGCCCTTGGAAAAATCACTTTTCAGCTTTCTTACAGGCCCACTTCAGGCACTGGAAGGTTGCTTCAAGGTATCCCCAGAGCCTTTTCTTCTTCATCTNTAAATCAAAATCCATTCGTGACATTCATCCAACTCTCTCATCCTATCTTCACAGAAGAACTGCTCTTGCCTTCTGAACATCTTTGTGGCCCTCCTCCAGACTCGCTCCAACAGGTCCATGTGAGCAAAAGGAATAAATGACTGGACACCTATTTTCCATTTTTGGCAGTGTCCTTAACACCTAATATTCTGGAAACCTAGAAGAAAACCAGTAAATCCTATCAAGACCCTATTACATGTTATGATACAGAAACTCCTGCCATATGCTGTGAACAGAATGCATATAAATGGAGTTACTTTAAACTGAAATCTCAGGTGCTGTGTGCACTCTTGTGAGGGAGTTTTACTCAAAGTCATCTATAGCTGCTAAGGTCAATTAAAATGCTGCTAATGAAACTTCAGTAGTACAAAATCTGTGAGGACGAAGGTTAAAGTAGTGTCCCAGTTTGAGACAAATTAAGGGAATTGTTCTGGAGGGAACGTCTCCTCCGGAGAAGACAGGTTTCAGCCACCCCTCCCGTACAGGTTCAGGAAGAAATTACTCGGAGGAAAGTGAAAAAAAATATTTATTTGACAAGCAGAGTGCTCGCAGTCACGGGAAAAGAATAATGTTAAATAATAAAACCTCTTGCAGTGGAGAGAACCTGGTAAAATTCCAAGTCCTGTGTAAGCGTGGCTCTGCTCTCTCCCTCCGGAACTGGGGTTTGGCGTGAGCCCCTCTGGGCCACGGTGTAGAACCTCCGGTGATGTTCTGGTGTTGCTGAACAGTCCAGAAGAGAACAAGAAGAAGCCGAAGTCCCAGGGAAAAACTTTCTTGCCTC
Organism: Daphoenositta chrysoptera; assembly: GCA_013397915.1. Taxonomy (NCBI): domain Eukaryota; kingdom Metazoa; phylum Chordata; class Aves; order Passeriformes; genus Daphoenositta; species Daphoenositta chrysoptera. Next base: position 284,870 of record VZRO01003854.1, on the reverse strand, counting down.
AGCTGGCAGACTAGCATAAAAGCAAAGGAGTTTAGCTCTCCATCTCTCTCCTGAGAAAAGGAGACGAGAGAGCTGGCTAAAAGCAGGAAGGAGCTTTCCTCCGCAGGAACACGGGGAGTGTGTGTCCTTGGGCACAAACTGCTTTGAAAAGTTCACCTGGCTTCTCCCCCCCTCTCCTGAGAAACAGCTTAAAGGCACAGGAAGGCACAGGATTCATGTCTGGCAGATGATGGGGAATACAGTATTGTACAGTCACCCCAGGATAGGTGTCTATACATAAACTCCATTAGTCTGAGATTGTTTAGCACCATCCGTGACATGGGCATGCCAGTAATAAGCATGAGGAATTTTGAAGACTTTTCATACTGATAAAAAAAATTACTATTGACCAAAAATTTTGTCAACAAAATCCCAGAAATAGAGGAATGTAGACATTAAAAAGTAAGACAATACCTACCTTAGTTTGAAAGTACAGACAGTGAAAAGGAAGGAAATCAGCCAATTTGTGCATGGAGAAGCCCACAACTGAGGAAAAAATCTCAGGGAAACTTAACACATGAAGTTCTCTGAAGTTTCCTCAATTTGTAGTATTAATTATTACTAGAGCTATTTGACTGGTCATGTGTTAAGAAAATATGCTACTGTCCATAAGTATGGTTTTAATAACAGTAGATTTGGTTATGACTACAAAAATTTTATTACGTAACGGAAGAAAATGACTTTCCAACATTTGTAATTTTAAATTAATCTAGATAGGTGTCTGAAAACGTAGATAAGGGCTTAATAGCATATCAGAAATAATCATCATTAATATGCACTAATTCCAAAAATCTCTTTATTTGCACATGGTATTATTGCAGAGATTTTTTTCATTCTAAGATATATAGAGGACAGACAGATGCTGTTGTTCTAGTAACAGAGAAGTAGTTTATAAAAGAATACTTAGAGTCAAAGAAGGCAAATGAATTTTCCACATCAGCTCATAACACAAAATATCTGTTGCAGACAGTAATATCACTGCAGTATCACTTCCTGAGCAAGGCATCAGATGCATTGCTGTGACAAGCTGAGACAGGTCTAAAAACTTGCAAATCTAGGAGGTAGGATATGTGGGATTGCTCAAGTATATAATTATGAGACATCACAGACAATTCCGAGACTATATTTTTGGACACTGCAAATATAGCAGCTAGGCTGAGAAGACAGCCGAAGACAAGCAATACCATTCCCCACAAGTTCTAAACGAAATCAATTCATGCCATATGTAACCATAGAGTTAAAACTGTCTCAGTATCAAGCATAGAAAGTAGTAAACATGATGAAAAATTTTTAAAAGGACTCTGGTAACCCCAGTGAAGTAAATCTGAAATTGTACCAAGCAAATTATTAGAAAGTATAATAAATCATAGAATTTAAAAGTTTATACTTGGATAAAAATATCTTGTGGAAGAATCAACATGGCTTTGTAAAGAGAAGCTAAACCTCACAAATAAATGGTAGAAAAATCTATTTGGTACAATCCTCCAAGATTCCTGGAAAACACTCTGCAGGGTTGTCCACCAAAGCCAGTTACAGACAGTAAGCTATTGTGAAGTAAGAGGGAAGTCCCCACAGGGATAAAGATCTGCCTTAAAGCTTTAAAACAAAAGTAAGGCAAAAGTAAGAATAAGTTCCTTTTTTTCCTCAGTAGAAGGAGGAAAACAACAGGATCCCCAAGATATCTGTGTGAAGCTTTGTACTTCAACATACTCGAGAATGATCAGGAAAATGAAACAATGCTTAAGTGTTTTGGTTTTCTAATGCCTCTAAGGTATTCAGGCCTCTAACAGCAACAGCATAGTGGGTGGGGTTGGGGAAATAGCAAAAGAAACTCATGATAGTGAGCAATAACAAACGAAAATCAGTCTAGATAAAATACACTAATGCACAAAGTGAAAAATAATCTTACCTTTATATTTTCATTATGGTATTGATACTTACCTATCACTACTCGAGAAAACGATCCTGGTGTTTTCTTGTTGAAACCTGATCTCAGCAGAGGGCAAAACCCATACCAAAACCAAAAAACAAAACTAGAAAAGCAAAAATAGAAAAATAAAAATAGAAAATAATATAGAACAGCTCGTTATAAATCCAAGGTGCATCCACAGCATGAATATATTGTGCTGCTTTGGTGTTTCCCCACTCTTCAATTCATAATGGCTAGAACTTAATTAAAGAACGTTGAAAAGGATGGAGAATGAGATGTTCAACTGCTGCTGTAGGTGCTTTAATCCAAACTCTATCTTTCTTTTCAAAGAATTTTGATTTACAGAGATGCCCATGGTCTACATATGCCTAAGTTTTAACCAGGCAGCCTGAGTACCACCAGATCTGCTCTTGGTCCATCCAGAACTGCTGTATGAAGCGAGCCAAGGTATGAGCTGCAGTCAGGCTTCTGCAGACTTTGCACAAGTCCCAAGTGCTGTGGGCACTCAGAGAGCACATGCACTGGGCTGAGGTCCTGAATCAGGGGAAAAAGAAATGGTGTACCTTCCATTAATTCTACCCATAGACTCCTCCTTCTACAGGCCATGAAGAGATATAAATGTTCATCAGTCATCTCTCAGAGGAATGAGTATGTAATGAAATTCCTAATTAAATTACTCCATTCTCTCAAATTAGCTAAATATAGAAAATAATAATTTTAATATATACAAATACAACCTAAAGCTATCAGCTCAGTGCAAAGCTATCAGCTCAGCACCACAGCTCCTAAACTTTCCTGTGTGTCTTTTGATAGTGAGAATAAGCTTCTAAACTAATCAAAAAATTCTTTTCAAATTGCATAATGTAACAGCAGGTGGCACTGTCACATCAAAACTTGTACAACCATTTCTGTTCATGTTGAATCAGATTTTACTCACAGATAATGGCACGGAAAAGTGAGTGACAAGCAAATTTGCACATTATAAATAAATATCACTTCCTAAATATTCTTCTTCATTTCTGATCAGCCATTTGAGTCTTGCAATATTTTAATCCTTTGATTTGAGCTATTACATTTGCCAACACACTTGCAATGATCCTCTTTGTTCTGTTTAGCCGTTGTGACAGTTCTACATTCCCAGAGGAAATAAGCTGAAGCATAGATAACTATTTCTTGCAAAACTGCTTAGCTAATACGACACAAGACTGAAATTTCCTCTCCTTCCACATGCAGTACAATGCATGAAAGCTGTAATGACAAAGAAAAATCAACTTTCACTGTTTCTTGAAAGGAAAAGCTTTTTACTGAAAGATTTACCAAGTGGCTGGAAATACTGAAACACTTCATGAAGGAGGAGGAAGAGCAGTTTGGCTATTCTGAAACATCAATATCTACAGCCATAACAGTTCTATGCAGAAGTATGATCTGTAACCACCTCTGTAAAAGGCTCCAAAACATGTGCTCCTTGTTTGGTATCTGCAAGATATTTTCGAGTACTTTTGCCCGTAGCATTTGTAACAGGCTGATATGTGTTTAAGCCCTTTATTCCCACACTGAGGACAAATTTCTGAATTACAAACACTTTACAATTCATTGGGCCTTGGGATGGATAACTAACTACAGGCCATGACTCAGAAACCTAAGCCGACTATCAGAAGAGCAACTGTCTCTTAAACTGTCTGTTAAACCTTTCTTTTTCCCTTAATCACAAGGTGGGCTTCAGATGCAGACCCTGTCATCTCAGGGTAGGTGATTTGGACCACAATCTTGAAGAGAAAAACAGTCTGCCAGAGATGAGCGCTCTCCCTCCTCAGAGCCATCCTGGCCTCAGGGAAAGTTTTCATGTCAAAAATGTATTTCCAAATCAGGACGTTGCTGGATGGGAATGAAAGTTGTATTTGTCTACTCGCACTGGACTAAGAAAATCTCAGTTTCATCTTGAGTCAAATATTCATAAAGCACGAAACAGAGGATGTTACATCAGCGTGTGTTTGTAAATCTGACTGGGACTGGGACTGGGACCATGAGTCCTCCCTTGTGCCCTCACCACCGGGCAGGGTCCCCTCCAGCCTGCCCTCCACCACGGGGCCCCCCGGAGCAGGGACCCGAACACCACTCTCTCCCCCAGGAGGAGCCATGCAAACACCTCAGCAGGCTCCAGCAGGCTGCTGAGGAGTGCCGTGCAAACTGCTGTGTCTCCACATATTATGATATTTTGTAAAGTCTTACATGCTCTATGAAAATTTTCAAAGCAGAAAGCCCTGGGTAAAGCATTCCTTTCTATTTGTGGCAATGCTCTGACTGCCACCTGGTTTAGTGACAGCAAAACTGCTGTGGAAGGAAACCTGACACACACCTCCCACACACCTCATCCCTCAACCCTGACTCCAATGGGTCCAGATGTGGGATAAACTGCTAATGCAAGGCATTCAAATACCATGAGATCATTTGAGAAACATATTTTTCAATACTTAAAGAGTTTTACTCAAGAATGTATTTTGGGTTTGGATTGTGAACAAAAGTTCAACACTTTCTTAACAAACACAAAACTCGAGACTTTTATTTTACTTTGTATTACAATAAAAAAAATGAGATTATTAACTAATATCGTGGAAATTCTGGAGCCAAGACAGAAAACGGGAAAATAATATCAGATTTTAAAAAGAATCATATGACTTGAATTAGGGATTTGTAATAAATGGGTAATTACCCATAATAGAGTTAGAAGAAATTTAATCACAGAGGAATATTTGATATACAAACATTATTTTTGACCTGCACTGAAAAATATAGATTATTTAAAATAAAATACAAAATTTTAAATACTACAAGAGTCTTACTGAAATATTTGAATCTGCTAATATAAAAATGTATTTGAATTGTAACTGAAAAGCCAAGTTTGTGACATTTTGGCTTTTTGGTATAATATCTTACAGTTATATCACAGGCATCACATTACAAAAGAGATGGCCAGGTCCAGCCCCAGCCTAGATCTGGGCCCCTGTGCAGGAGCACAAGCTTTATGTCTCAGGAGACCAAAGTAGAGGAGCAGTGCACAACACTGAGGGGAAGGTAGGGACTCTCATTTAAATAAAATATGTCACATTCTTCCACCATTGCCAGATGTCTCCAAAATAGATCTAGCTCTCTTCAGCAGCATCTATGTGCTCATGATTCTGTTTCTGCTGGCATCCAGAACACGGAATGAAGTGCAACAAACAGAAGCTGAGCAGGCGGGTTGGACCACATGACTTCCAGAGGTGTCTTCCAACTTCAATCACCCTGTGATTCTGTCATCCCAAATCTTTTCTAAACAAGATTTGCTAAATGAAATAACCAAATACTAGTGGCCTTCTCATAACAGTGGGTAAATTTTTGTGCACTTTTCAAGGGGTTCAATTAGATTAATTTCCCCCGGCTCTCTCTGTACTTAGTGTGTTAACCCTGACCCCATCTACTGTAAGAAATATAGAGAGATGTTGTTCAAGCCAGCTGTGAGGGTGTGAGGATGTGAAATTCTTGTCTGATGCTTCATTTCGGGGCTGTTCAGCATCCCATATGAACATGCAGCCTGTGGAAAGGCAGTGCAGGAGGAAGTGTCCCTGTTTGCAGGGTGTGGACGGTACGTGCCGTTAGCAGTGCACGCGCCATGGCACGAGCGGTGCACAGCTGGAACACGTCTGCATTGGATCTCCCAGGGGAGAGCCAAATCTCACCACTGCTGACTAGATCTGTTCTTCAACTTCTATTGGTGAGGGTCAACTCTCTTTCTAGTGCTTTCAAAATTTGGTTTTTGTACCAAAACTCCTCTCAGAAGTAGGAAGTTAAGGACTACAGAGAAAACCCAAGAAAGCAAGCAACCCAATTTGTAAAGCTAGGTCCCTTAAAAGCCAGTTCATGTAGTTTCAGGAGTTTGATGTTCTGAGCTATTCTGGTGCCATAAAAGACTGAACCAAAGTAAAAAGAAATCAATTGCACAATTTAAATCTAAGCTAAATTAAATTTAAGCCCATGCTGCTTTAAATTCATCAAAGGGCATATAAACTGTTTGGGTGGAACAGCAGAAATAATTATTTGCTATCAGCAAGACCTTTCCTTCAGGTATTAGCAAGACAACTCCCCAAATGCATAAAAGTAATAACTCAAGCTAAAGAAGCTTATCCTACTTTATTCCATCTTGTTCCAATTTATTCCAACCAACAATCTGGCCCAGTACCTTTAAACTTGCTCATACAACTTTGTCTCCCAATTACACTTCAGTGCTGTTTACAGCATAGCTACCTAGTTAGGTGGTGTATTTAATGTGTTAGCACATTTTTCTCTGACATCTTTGGAAAGCACAGGAATGTTCTTCCTGTCTTCTGTGCTCCAAAGCTTGTACTGCTGTGGTGCTGGTATTCTGAACGATACCACAATGCTAAAACTACTAATCTTGTAACATATGAGAGCAAGCCTTTGGGATTTTATTTCCACCAGTATATTTTACACAATTCTTTGGTGCAATCAAGAATCACTGAGATCTTTATGACGATAAACAGAAGATATAGGCCAGGAAAAAATGAACATTTGCTTTTAAGACTTCCGGTGTATTGTATTTTAAGAATTCATTAATCATTCACTAGGTGAAGCTGACACCTAACAAGCAAAAAAAAACCAAAAAAACCAAAAAAACCTGAAAACAGCTGGAAAGGAATTGCTTCAAAGTAATGCTTTTATTTCAAGGGTATTTTCTGGGTAGGGTAAAATTAATATTAGTTTTAGATGAGATTTTTTTGAGGCTTGACTTCCTATATAAGAAATTTTACTCATTTACTATAAAGTATTTCAATTCTTTTAACAAAGATATTTTTGGCTTAACTCACTTTGTTAAGTGCAAGTGTCTACTGCCATTTGATATTTCTAAGGGTACCTGACGTATCTGCTTAGAACTAGCAGGTGTGAGGCCAAACATGTAAAATATCTGTGCTTCCCCAAGGAAACAAGTGGAGGCCAAGCAGAAGCCTGTCTGTATATGTTGGGTAGTATGAGATGCACACAGGTAAGTAACATTATGGGAAGATGCAGTTGAGCTGAATATGTAAACTGCAGGAAAACAACGGGGAAGAAGAATTTTAGAATGATCCTTCTCCTATCTATACAGACCATAAACATTCATCTTGACAATTTGAAAGCTAATTTGGAAAACAGGAAGGGAAGCCCACTTTTTAAAAGTAATATAAATTATCATTAGCCACAGCCAGAGAAAAAATTTGCTATAAACCACTTTCCAGAAAAATGAGTTGTCTTAGATTTAGTTAACGGCATCCAATCTAGACACTCCACCCTAGCAGCTAGGACTTAGCCATAGAACTTAGTTGGAGCCATGAAAAGGGAATTGTTGTGAAGCAAATAAGAAACAGAGATTTCCCTCACACAGAGAGAAGCATAAAGGGGCTGGCAATCATGTTGTGTTGCTGCAGTAGCTCAAAGCAGTCAGTTCTAATGAATGAATTGAATCCTGAGTCACTGGAATTACTCTGGAAGTCATTAAAATAGCAGCAAGAAGGAGTCAATATAGTTATTAAGCCTGATGACCTCAGGATAAAAATTTAGGAAGGGTAGTGTCTGTTTAGTCTAGAGAGGACTGCGAGGATCTCATTAATACATCTAAATATCTCAAAGGCAGGTGTCAAGGGGGTAGCACCAGATTCTTCTGCGGTGCCCAGTGACAGAATGAGGAGTAACGGCCATAAACAAAAACGCAGAAAGTTTCAGCTCAACAAGAGTAAGAACTTCTTTGTGTTGGCAGTGGCAGAGCACTGGAACAGGCTGTCCAAGGAGGTGGTGGAGTCTCCCTCTGTGGAGACACTCCAAACCCACTTGGACATGTTCTGTGAGACCTGCTCTGGGTGACCCTGCCTTGGCATGGAGGTGGGACTGGATGATCTCCAGAGGTCTCTTCCAACCTTAGCATTTCTGTGATTCTGTGAAAGGAAGGCAAGGCAAGGCAAGACAAGGCAAGGCAAGATGAAAGCTGACATAGGGAAGGGGACACAAAACTGACATAAGGTGGAGTCACTGGCTGGTTTTAAATTTTTCATGCAGAGGGGAATTCAAATGAAAATAAAACTTAAACTTGAAATACAATACTTGTTCCAAAAATCATAGATATCTAGTTAAAACTGATGAATTAGATTAGAACAACTTTTTAGTTTCGTAAGTAGAAATTAAAGTAAACAAAATTTAGTCAAGATCATTAAAGTGGTTCTGTGGCAAGCAATGATAATGTACAGAGAAGGACAATTCATAGAACCTGTGAATTCACAGAGAATTCATAGCTTATAGCCTTTGCTCAATATTTCTGCCATTTACTTTTAAAACATTTTTAATCATTAAGCAAAAATTATTCCTACCATAACTGATCAAGTAAAACACTAACAGACACATAAATTTAACTATTCTTTCAAAGATAAATCAAGATGGATTATTTTGCAGAATGACATCCCAATTATTTATCAGACACACAATCTCTTTTATTACGATTATAGCTGTTCTATTAAATAAAAGCATACATGTGTGCTTGACTTCATGGTTTCTTCCTGAAATAACTCCGTTCATATGCATGTTAAAGTTACACATTTTCTTCTTGATGACAAGTTTTACATCATTCTTAGATGACAGTGCTTTTGTCAGGAATTTTTCCACTGAGTCAGAAGTTGAGAACTATCAAGCACAGCAGCATGATCAGGCCAATGGAAACCAAACTAGAGTGAAAGGAAAGAAATTATGGAAACAAAATAGTTGCATGGGGAAGAGAAGGGAAAAACATGGCCATGAGCCTTTCAGGCTTTCCACCATTCAGTTTAGGCAAAGTCTTGGAATGACACAAACAGGGTTACCAAGGAGGAGGTTTGGATATTACAATATAATACACTCATTCTTCTGGATTCTAATTCCCTTTCATTTGTCAATATGACTGTAATATTTTATGCTTATTCAAGGTTATTTGTGGTTTAATTGACACTTAGGGTTATTCCTGCTATAATATAGATTATTAATAATGGTTTGATGTACAGTAGTGTCTAGAGGGGAATTGAACTGTATTTGCTCCCAGGGAAGCTGAGAACAAGGTTGCACTTTCAATAGTCTAAACACCAAACTTAGTTTAAGACACAGAAACAAAGACCAAGGGAAGCAGAGAGGATTTCCTCTCTAAAGTAGAGAAGAATTACTCAGAATTGCAAAATTCCTTCAGAAACTGTCTGTGGAACACAAAACCTGAGTGTTTAGATATTTAGAACTGTGAATTCATTATTAGCACTGCCTAAGGAGACTTCCTGCAGTCTGATAGATTATAAATTCTTTCTTATTTGTGAACACTACATGTTTGATCCAAGCTAATCACAGTTTCATGCAGACTGAAAAAAGGGTTAAATCGATCAGCACACCCATCATCACCCCTAGGAAAATCTATCTGACAATAATGAAAGGTTTACAAAACTCAGATAAATTAAACAGATTTTTTTTGACAGGCTCATACCCATAAACATACACCTACTGACATCTATAAAAACACTGCCTGTTGGAGTTTTAATAAGTGAATAAAGATATTTACACTAAACAGCTGTAATTGGAATACCATGAGTGAGGGGAACCAACACTAACATATCTAGTTTTATGCATCTTTGATGTGATTACTTTTATACGTTTGCTTATACTTTATTGTTTCTCTTCTTAAATGCACACAACAAAATCAAGAAAAAGTTACTAATACTGTGTGGGAATTGCCTGTCAAATGATTTATCCTCACAGTAAAGCCTGCAATAAAGAAGGTGGGTTTTAGCTATTGAACAGAAATTACCATGATTACTTATCACTGTGCAGATGTAGTAAGAAGTGACTGGATTATTTAGAATCCAGTCTTCTCTTTAAAAAAAAAAATATTGTGCTGGCTTTGGCTGGGGTGGAGTTAACTTTCTTCACTGTCAGTGGTGGGGGGCTGTGTTTTGGATTTGTGTTGAAGATGTTTTTGTTATTGCTCAACAGTGCTTACACAAAGCCAAGGCCTTTTCTGCTTTGGACAAACTGGCCAGGAAGTTGTGGGTGCATGGGAGGCTGGGAGGAGACACAGCCAGGACAGGTGACCCAGACTGACCAAAGGGATATTCCAGACCAGGTGACATCATGCTCAGTATATAAACTTGGGAGAAGAAGGAGTCGGGAGGGAATGTTTGGAATGACCACGTTTGTCTTTTCAAGTCACCATTACTGTGATGGAGTCCTGCTTTCCTGGAGATAGCTGCCTGCCCATGGGAAGCAGGGAATTAACTCCTTCTTTTGTGTTGCTTGTATGAGTGGCTTTTGCTTCCCACATTAAACTGTGTGTATCTCAATCCATGAGTTTTCCAGCTTTTACTGTTCTGATTCTCTCCCTGATCCTGCTGACGGGGGAGTGAGCGAGCAGCTCTGTGGGGCTTGGCTGCTGGCTGGGGTTAAACCTCAGTGGTTACAAAACATCATTATTTCCTACACCCACAGTCAGGTGTGCATGCCACAGTGCATGGAATGAGAACTGTTCCAGTAAGGGTTCAGATCAAGTTGTTGATTGTAATTGAAAAGCCTGGGAAATTTACTCTAATTAATGAGGTACTATTTATGCAAATGTGACAGGCTGAAATTGAGGAATAAGAACTGTTTCTATCCATGAAAGTTTTCACAGAATTGCATTTCAAAAGCTTTCCAGAGGACACAGAGTCCTTGTCCAGCACAAATAAACTCCAGTACATGAGGTAAGGCAACAAACACACTTTCCCTTCTATGCACCCAGAAGCTGTAAGGAATATCTCCCCCCCCAAAGTTCAGCACCTTTTTGTGCATTCCTGTAGGACTCAGATCCTTCTAAATGTTCAGTCACCTGAAAGCATGAAGTGTTCTGGGGAAGTACAGCTTAACTGCACACAGCAACAATTAATTGTCATCATTTAGNTTAACTCCTTCTTTTGTGTTGCTTGTATGAGTGGCTTTTGCTTCCCACATTAAACTGTGTGTATCTCAATCCATGAGTTTTCCAGCTTTTACTGTTCTGATTCTCTCCCTGATCCTGCTGACGGGGGAGTGAGCGAGCAGCTCTGTGGGGCTTGGCTGCTGGCTGGGGTTAAACCTCAGTGGTTACAAAACATCATTATTTCCTACACCCACAGTCAGGTGTGCATGCCACAGTGCATGGAATGAGAACTGTTCCAGTAAGGGTTCAGATCAAGTTGTTGATTGTAATTGAAAAGCCTGGGAAATTTACTCTAATTAATGAGGTACTATTTATGCAAATGTGACAGGCTGAAATTGAGGAATAAGAACTGTTTCTATCCATGAAAGTTTTCACAGAATTGCATTCCAAAAGCTCTCCAGAGGACACAGAGTCCTTGTCCAGCACAAATAAACTCCAGTACATGAGGTAAGGCAACAAACACACTTTCCCTTCTATGCACCCAGAAGCTGTAAGGAATATCTCCCCCCCAAAGTTCAGCACCTTTTCGTGCATTCCTGTAGGACTCAGATCCTTCTAAATGTTCAGTCACCTGGAAGCATGAAGTGTTCTGGGGAAGTACAGCTTAACTGCACACAGCAACAATTAATTGTCATCATTTAGTCATAATGGTACTTACCTATTTCACAGTAGTGTTGTGAGGACTAACCAAATACTGCATTTCTAAAATTATTTATGATGTGCAGAAAAAAACAATGTTATTTCAAAAATATAAAACATTTTCATAGTGATCTAAACAAGTGTGTGATACTTGTTAATAAATAGATAATTATAAATAGATAATTATAAATAAGAATATATATTAAGTGCTTGTGTTGGTAAGAACTAGTAACTATACTTACTATAAGTAGTAGAGGATTTTTTTTTACAAAAATAAAATAGTTAAAAACTCTAGGGTCAGATTCATCTGACAAACCACGGACACCTACAGTGTTAATACTTTATCTGAACTGTTGTCTAGCCTTCCCTTTCTATCAGGGGAGAGAAATGGACTTTTGTGAGGTGTGACTCATCCCATCCTAAAGCAGATGTGTGTACAACAAATAATGAATTGCTTCTTTGAAGTTTCTATTTCTCTTCTTTGACTGAAGAGGCTAAAAGAGACTGGCAGGTCAAAGAAATCTCTGCTTCTCATAGGCAGATGAAGTTGGTCAATTATGCAGTCAGTCCCACAGAAAGTCAATTTACACATAATCACCACTTAAGAACCACAATTCCTCCTACAAAATTGATTAATCTAGCTAAAGGATATCTGTGAGGTTAGCCAATATACCAAAATTAATTTTGTAAATTTAAAGGCTCTTAAGCTAATTTGGATGACTGAAAAAATGGTAAACAATTGTCTTACACTCTATGCCAAGTGTGGGGGTTTGCATTGTTAGCTGAAGGAAATTATTCAATACATAAAATGTAAACTGAAGGATTGGGGGCAAAGAAACACCAAAGTCAGCAGAGATGAAGTTGCCTGAACACGTTTCTCTTTTTGCACTGAATGAAATTATCTAAAGTTATTTCCAGGACAATGTTTCTCTCTATATGAAGACATGCCTGTTCTGGTTTTCCTGTTTGTTTTCAGATGCTCAGCTTTTCTGCCTGTTCAGTGGTGCAAATTCAATTGTTAATTACATAGACAGATGGCTTGGATATTTTTCCATTAGTACAGATATAAAAGTTATTACAATAAAAAAGTTTTATGAATGACTCAATATTTAAAAGTTGCCAGAGGTTGATAACTTGCTTATGTTACACAAATTCTTGAATAACGATTAGTTTTGCCTAAAACAAATTGCTTAGAGATTGCTAATAATTCATAAGTGTCACAGGTGGAAGTGGGAGCTTCAGACAAATTTTATTAGAGAAGCCCTTCTGCTGAGTCACGAGGTGCAGGAATGACTTTCTAAACTCCTTCTCAATCTTAGCCCCAGACTTTATCAACACTTAAAGTAACTTTGTCCGACAGGATTAATGATGGCAAACCAGATTTAGTTTTATAAAATTAATTCTTTATTATGCCATATCACAGAGCAAAAATCTTAATCAGAATTACTTGCTGTACAGTATAAAAGCTAAAACTACTAGTTATGTATGGTATCAGATATGATAGTGCACTGTATCAGAGCAATTATACTAAAGCAATTATGTTAAAGGTAGCAAAAAGAAACAGTTATTAAGTAAAGATTGATGTAACTCATCATACCAGTGCTCATGGGCAGATCTCTTTTACTCAGCCTCGAGTATCCTTGCGAGACAACCCCTACCCACTCCAAGGAGGAATATGTTATCTAACCATATGAGAATGGACTGGACTTTTAGAGCATAAAGCACTGCCAGCCACATGTCTCCAGCTGCGTCACTGTCAGGATGCTAATTTGGGATTGATAAACAGACTACTTTTAGCATAACTCAACACCAAAACCAGAACTTGACAGCCCCTTTCAATCTACTACAGACAGCCTTGTAAACAGGGCATGGTCCAAGTGGCTTGCCTACATTCCAGGGCAGAGCATCCTGCTACAATAAGTAATATTTTTATGGGCTGGAATTGACCATATCGCTCTTAAAGAAGATATCTTTGCTTTTGGCTGTTATATTTTCTTAACTTTTATAAGTTGGAAAAATAAAGCTGTTATCCAGCGTGCTACCGAAAGATCACGATGTGTTACATAACACAATGAACATTCACAGACTTAGGAGGCAGTTTCTTTGAAGGGTAGAGACTTTATTGCCTGAGAGAAGTTTACACTTTAAAAGATCCTTGTCTTCCATCTCTGCTAAAGTGATAATGAGAAAGTAACTAATATCAGAAGTTCCTCCAAAAGCCTTCAATTTTGAGAATCCCCACAAGAATTCCACTTAAAAATGGTTAACATAAACAATGCCAAGCTATACATGGGCACGTAGCAAGTGTCTATGAAGAAGAGCAGTGAGAATTGATGTTGGTTTGAAATTTCCAGAAGATGGCCCAGCCAGGTTCTTGCAGTGAGGATGAGAGCCCAGCAGTCTAAAGTGCACTGAGGTAAGCACTTGCAACTCAGTTTAAAAATAACTCGGGTAATCAGGTGTGAGTGGTCTTGAAGGAAAGCAGTAAATTAGCACCGGAGAAACTAATGAAGAAACACAAACAGTTAAATGCAATCATTGGAACAGACCACAGGAAAGAATGAATACAAAATTGATCTAAGAGATGCAGTTTACCTGAACTGCTAGCAGAAAGGAACTGACATTTGACAAATTAAAAGATTTTAGCTGTAAGGTTAAGTATTTTCAAGATTATTTAAGGAGAAGACCAAAAGCTTTGCTAGCTGGCTGATGGAGCAGTGAGTTTAGCTGCTGAATAAAACAAGTAATTCTGGACAGGGGCAGTATCAAGAACAATACACAGATTGTTGCATGCATTTAATGTTTATTCTGTTTCTGATAATATGAATTTAAATCTCAGATTGATTGATTTAGATTTCATCCTTTGTTGAATGACTTCACGCTCCTTGATCTATTTTAAAATTTATTTTGAATAAGGCATTATTTTGCATAGTAAATCACTGGAGCTTTTCTTCAGAGTAAAATCATGGCCCTGTTTAAAGAGAAGTATTTTTCCTCTTGAAACTTATATGTAATCTTCCTTGGCATTGCTGGTATATGCCTGTTCAGTGATAAGAGAATGGAGTAATAGTGCCTAAAAAATGCATTAGGTAGGTCAACAGTCAGTTCTAATTGCATATCTTTTATTCATCTCAGAGGACTTTGAGAATTTGGAATAATGCAGCTAAAATTAAAATTTGAAAATTCTTATTAATCTCTTTCACCAATCTAGTAATAATGAAAGTGGCATCCAGCCTAGCATTAGACATACTGTTTACCAAACTCAGTTTTATGTATTAATGCCCATTTCTATTACAGTTTCAGCAGAAAATATCAGCAACTTGCTTTCCTATGCAGTTGGTGGATATAAAACTAGCCCTTACTCTGAAAAAAGAACTGCTCATATGTGTAAGTTGCTCTATAGAACTACCTCCCAGTGAGGCTTTTTTTACTTCCTACCACATTGTAAAAGGCAAGAAAATAAATAGGGTCTGAAAGTGGGTAGTGTTCAGAGATACTGAAAACAGCTTTCTTAACATAGCCCTGATTCCATACTCTCTTAAACTGTTTTCACACAATGTGAACCAAACTGTGTGTCTTCTGATCTGTCTGTTCCATGCAGCAAGCTCAAAGGAAGTGAGATCTGGCTGGTTTCAGCTGGACCATTTCCACAAGAAAAGCAGAGTATCCCTGGAGGGAATAAAGCTGTCTTAATACACTCTCATTTCACTTGCCAAAGGAAAGAGCAGAGAGTTGCCTAGAGAATTTCTAGGTTTAATCTTTTCTCACCTGTTATTGCAAGAGTTACATTACAGCAGCTCTCAGAGTATATGAAAGAAAGACAGGCTTCAGACAACCAGGTTGTAAAGGAACCACAACTGATCCTGAAGTGTGCTGCTTCACACTGACGAAAGGGAAATACTAAACAGAGGATCCAGCCAGTACCACTGCCATTTGCAGCAGTGACTTGGTCTCCATGAAGGAAATGGAGTTTATGATACAGATTTTCTCTCATGCTAAGTGCAGTCGAACTCGGGGTTCAAAATTTGCATCTTGTACAAAATTTGTGACAGACAAATATTGATACCGGCAACATTCATTAATTTTAATCCTTGTTATGATTTACTACTCACAAAACTTGGATCAATATAAAAACTAAAGATATATTATTGTAACTAACCACTTCCATAGAGACTATTGTATGGCAGATGTCAGCAAAATTATGAATAGTGCTGGCAACATGAGCAGGACACTATTATTCAGCAATCACACCACCAGAACGGAGGACAGTTAAATGCAAATCAGTGATATCTTTCACCCCGTGCACAGTTAAATTGTGGAGAACCTTGAAAAAAGTATTACCAACATTGAAACAGAAATTAATTCAAACAAGAATTTACAGCATCATGAAAAGTTATTAAACATGTTAGGGTCCATGCAGCCTCTGGCTTATCAAGTTCCTGTGCCACTGAAAACTATGAAGGTGTTCCTGGAAGAAGTTTGCCTAGAAATGCCCTACCTATCACACTTTCTCCTAATGCTTTCCCTCTGTTCTACTACATAAGGTCCAGGGGAGCCATTTAGATTTTAACCTCCAAAATAGACTAATACATGAGATCAAAATATTAAAAAATTTGGAAATACAATCTGTCAGAAATTACAGTAACTATCAATCAGTTGATTGTGAAGCACTACTTCTATAGTAAGAGAATCGAGCCTATTTGAAAAGATAATGACAAATGTTGGGACCTGCACATCCTGGCTTTTTCGTGTATATCACAATATACCAGCTTAAAGAAGTGACTACACAATTGCCATAAAATTATATCTTTCCACATAAGTAGAGAAAATGAGGAAAACATATTATAAAAGAAGTTTTTGCAACAGCTGGCTCTTCTGCTGAAGTAAATTTTTCAACTCCCACAACAGACATACTGGGTTGCAACTCATATTTCAGCATTCCATAAAGTTTGGGTTTTTTTGTACTATGTCTTGAAATAATGAAATCTGTTTTTTCAGTCAGTGGTATCACATCAGGGAAATACCAGCAGGAGCATTGGTAAAGACTATCGTTCAGACAGGTATCATTAGCATTCAGTGGTTTCAGGTATTCTGACAGGACAAAGCAGAATAGTCCCTTTGGTCTGAACCACAGATCTGAACCAGGCAGACACGGTTCTATCCAACATCACTAATTCCATGAGCCAAACCACCTTGGAAATGTCCATGGTTCACTTCAGCTGCAGCATTTCACTGGCAGAGTGATTAAGACCAAATGACTCCTTGTCCTCTTATAGCAGTTTTTGCCACTACTCCAGGAGTATATTAATGTGGTTGCTTGAGCAGGTTTACCAAGGGAATGATAAAATTATGAAAGTTGTTATTTTAGTTTCTCATGTACAAATGAGCAGGAATGAAAAACAGCAGATCCTTTAAGACCCCCGAAAATGAAATATGCACCAGTACTGCCTGTTTCTTCTGTCTCTAGTAGTAGGAAAATAAATCCTCTATTTTTGAGCGTTTCTACTCATAAAACATTTTTCTCATTTCTTTGAAATGCTCCAGGTTTATTTTATTGTGACATTTGAAAATAATTTTCAGACCAGTTTTCTAAAAGTTCTTTTTTTAATAAAAATCTAAATTTACAACTAGCAGAGAAAAAGCACTCAGAAGTAAGAAGTTTTATCATACACATATCTCCTGTCTAATGTGAGTTCACAGTATGGAAGTTGCGGACACTACGGAATTTTGTTGGTGATGTCACTTTCCTGCAATGAGAAGTGCACAGAAGAATGCACAAAACTAAGGGAAAGAATATCCTTAACATATGGCTTTCCTCTAGTGTTTTGAAGAAAACACTCTGGTCTGAACAGTTGATAATCAGACAAAAAATTCAGTTTGAAGTGAAATAAACATACCTGTATACAGTCATAATTCCATAAAGGACATAAGTAAACACAAAAATTAACCAGGTCTCTCAAGGTCTCATACATGTGCTGAAAATGATGTATTTGAGTATTTTAAGAACAAATGATCTACAGTTTTAATGAGGCTGGGCATTTGATACTCACTTTGGCTAGACAAAGTCAAAACTGGTAGCCAGGTTCTTAGAAACACCAGTGGATCTGAAGTAATCCCTTGAATCATCATGATGGGAGGGGAGTGTTTTCAGATCTCCCTTCTAATGGAGAAAATATTCCTGAAAAAGTCTTTCTGTCTGATGGAAGAATGACTACTGAAAAGAGGTTGAGTGAGTAGTTTAATGACTGAACAATTAGGGGTATATTACAGCCAGTAAAGCACCTTGCTGTTCCGAGGTGCTTCTCACTGATGCTTTTAAATTGGTCTTAGTGATGGTTTTAATTATTTTTTTTAATTATTGCTTTAATTAAGTGCTGGCTTAAGTGCTATCCATCAGAGGGACTGCACTCCTGAGTAGCAATCCTGGATTAAAAATGAGTGATTCCTGAAAGCCTGCTGCATAACAGCAGTTGATAATTTCAAAGGAAAATAATTTCATAGTTTTGTATTTATTCATCTAAATTATATTTAAATTTGTTTTAAACAATTAAAAGGGAAATGCCTATGAAAATAAGTATTTTTCTTTATAGCACACTTGAAATACAGCATTACAGAGCTGGAAGGGACATCACAAGTTCATCTAACCCTTCCAGACTACCTCAGGAAAAGCAGCACCATACCTGTGCTATTCCTGATGGATCTTTGTCCAGCCTGCTCATCGATGACCTGCAACAGACACCAATGCACCTCTTCCACTGCTTCACCAAAGCCTTCCTAACAGCTACCCTAAATATCCTTCCTGTTGTTCAACTCCATTACTTCTACACATGTCCAATTCATCCAAGGAAAACAGAGTATATCATCTTTATCTTTGTAAGCAGCCTTTTACCTGTCTGAAGACTATCACAGTGCTAATTCCCTTCCACTGTAGCTGTCCCACTCTGTGTTTTCTTCCTGGGCCATGACTTCCAACCCCCACCCTTGCTATTCTCCATTGGATTCTCTCTGATCAGTCTATGTTTTTTGCCAACAGTCACTCAAGCATATTTCTATGCCAGCGAGTGCTGCGTAGAGAGGTTGCTGTGGGTGTTGCAACTCTGCAATATGGTAAATGTTCAGCTCAGCTTCATTTAAAATATGGATTACCAGTACCCAAAAGATGAAACTCTATGAGACCTCTCTGAAGTAAATGTTAGAAATGTACATAACTGGACACAGCTGTATGCAACAAGCGATGTGGGATGAAAAGCCAGTGGGACATCCCGTGATGCTGGTGGCATGACACACAATGGCACATTTTGCATGCTCCAAAATTTCCTCTCCTGGGAGGCTCCACTGCAATGTCGGCAGCTGCCCACCCTGGCAAGGAGTCAGAGGCAATAGAAAATACAAATTTCCAAAGCAAGCATTTGTCAGAAATAACTGTTTCACAGGAGAAAAGGAAATATAATGAGGAGGGTGAACTAAATTTTTGAACTGTTGAACTGAGGACCTACAAAGTCAGCACAGGACGGTAACAAAGATACTCCAGAGTATTTTTGAAAACAGGGTGAGTGCAGCTCGGTTAAAACAGGCTCGCTCACGCCCATCGATTGGCCTTTACAGTGACTTCTTTACGCGAGTGACTCGAGGCTTGAGCCGCGGGAGCAGTCTAAGTGAGGACGCGTTATCTGCTTAGCGTCACGTTTGGGGTTACACACAGTGCGGAGGGGCGGCTTCCGAACCGCGCTGCCAACTGGCCCGGGGGAAGTTTGCAAGCGCCGCTTTGTCCCGGAGGCAGCCGCCGGAGGAGGCACACCGCACTGTCACCGCACCGGCACCGCACCGGCACCGCACCGGCACCGCACTGTCACCGCACTGTCACCGCACCGGCGGCTCCGGGGCGGGGCGGGGC